>JAXIVH010000022.1:4499596-4512096 GCA_036785325.1 Urophycis tenuis | reverse complement strand
CGGTAGGGCTGCTGTGCAAGAAACAAACAAATGTCCAGCCCTTATCGCTACCGTGCTAGCCTAGCTACTGCAAGTGAAGCATGTGAGACTCCTCTTGCGCACAAGACAACCTCAAATCGCCTCTGACGTGTGTGTAAGTAGTTATTCAATATCATGTCCCGGTTGGGGCCGGGGGGCCGGGGGGGGGGGGGGGGGGGGGGGGGGTGTGACTGGCGGGCCGCAGCGCCAACAGGCCTAACCTCGTGGATGTGAAGACGCCAAACACCAGAAGACCCTTGGGCTGATCCGTTTCCAGCAAAAACACGCTTTCTGGAAGGAGGAGAGGAAGAAGGGGGTGGGGGGGGGAGAGAGAGGATGTCGAGTGGGGAACATACACACACACACACACACACGCGAATAGCGAGGTGATAAAAAGGTACGTGCATAAACACTTCAGTTCGGATTACGCGGTTGATCAAATCAAGGCCCCTTGGTAAAGACAGCCGACGTGACGGCATGATCACGGAGAAAGGTCGACGCATTTATTCTGGGAGAACAGGAACAAGGAGAAGTGCGTGTCCAAAGAACTACAAGAGACCTATTCAGTCCCAAAACTGAACCAAATCAAAGGCAAGGCTTCGCAAACCAACTGAACCTTAACCGAAGGCAGCGCCGATTAAGCGACGCGCTCTGGAACATTTCCTGAAGGCAGGGACAAGTTATTTTGGGATGAAATAAAAAGAGGTCTCAGCGCCCATCCAAAAGCACACGCTGTGCTTACATCACAGGGAAGACTTCTTGGTCGCCGCCCGGTGCATTTCCTCAAACCTCAAAGAAAATGTTTTGAATTCGTTTTGTTTCGTTTTTTTTTTTGTCACTTGATACGCCAGTTATGGCTTCACCGTGGACAAACCCTTGGGTCCAAAAAATCTCTCAATAGGCTACAGACTGCAGGTCTGCTTTGCTTTGCCTTGGGTCCTCCGGCACAGACACTGCTTTTTATTCCTGTAACGGTAAAGACCAACACCCTTTTTTACGGGGCCTCACTCCGGGAATCTGAGAGCTGAGGGCATCACAATCTGTTAATAATCATTCTATAATAATTTATTTTCTTCAAATCAGGCGTATAGTCTTGTATGTTTGAATCTACCAGTTAAACACATCTCCATAGTCCTTTGAATTTGTTTTATTTTAAGGAAATTCAAGTTCTTGTTCTTGTTTTTGTTGTTGCTCTTGTTAAGCATTTCGTATTGCGTTATTCTAAAAGCTGTCTACAAATGAAGTGAGACTGAACTGACCGAAGGCCCGACCCGACCCGACAGCTCCCCCTTACCCAGCTCATCGAAGTAGGTCTCTGTCCCGTCTTCCTCCTGGACCGAGCAGACCATTCGGGCCTTCTGGAAGGTCGTCCACTTGTTCACCAGACTCCTCTGACCGCCAATGTCGTTCTGTGGACGAAAACAAACAAAATGAAACCAGCTTGTCACTTAGCGGATGCTTTTATCCAAAGCAACTTTGAATCAGACACAGGTCTTTAGTTTTTTCTTATTTACTGGGACCTTGTGGTCACTTCCTTCATTTGTCATTCCCATGTTTTTAAGACACGGGAACGAAATTTGTTCTCTGCCTTTGATCCATCCTATTGTACATAGGAGCAGTGGGCTGCTATGATCAGCGGGGTTAGGGTTCAGGGTTCAGTGTCTTGCTCAAGGACACTTTGACATGCAGACAGTTTTGGAAGTGGGGATCAAGGGGATCGAACCGCCTACCCTACGGTTAGTGAACGACCCGCTCTGTCCACCCGCTCTACCCACCATTATACGGCAGCGATTATAGGTCATAATGGGGGCATTTAGCAGACACTTTTGTCCAAAGTGACTTACAATCAGTACATTTATAGGGTTCGACATGTGGACAGTCGGAGGAGGGGGGGGGGGGATCAAGGGGATCGAACCGCCGACCCTACGGTTAGCGTACAACCCGCTCTAGTCCGCCCGCTCTATCCACTGAGCTACTGCCGCCCCATCGGTCACCCTGCTCCAGGATGCCTGCACGTTTGGCCGGGTGGATCGAACCCGGCGCCTTTCATCATCCGGGAGTTGAATCTTGGCACCGGCCAGCGCATAGCCGGCCACCAGGCACCGCCAGCTGAGGCTTCACAGGCCCCGCATTCCCCCCTCATTCCTCACAGTTATTACACGCAGAGAGAGGCGATCCGATATCTTGGTGACATATTAACAAGCACATTCATTCCCCTTTCCCCCCCCCCCCCCCCCCCCCCACAACAACCAGACACACATTGTTGCAGCGTGCAGAAAGTGCGAGCGTGAAGCCGCTGGCGATGGCGGGACTGACCGGACACACGCGGGCCACCACCGTGTGTATGTTCTTGGTGTTGCCGCTGTTGTCCGTCAGCCGCTCGCGCAGGAAGAAGTACAGCTTGGCGTCGTTGGGGTCACTGCCGTCCGGGATCAGCTGGGCGTCGATGAAGAGGGGCTCTGGGGGGGACGGAGGGGGGGGGGAGGACGCTGTTGTTGCATCATCTCAGATAACGATAGGTTTGGCACTTTGTCAGAGAGGTTGTGTACTAGCGACGGTTAGCCTAGCAATTGAAATGCTTGAAACTTGTTCTGGTGACTTTTTTTGCTGGATTAGCAGCAATGAAATGTTTCACCTTCTTATGACAAATGTACTCTTTGTAAGTCGCTTTGGATAAAAGCATCTGCTAATAACCCTAAATGTAAATGGTGACTTCCTTACTGTATTAGCAGTGATGAAATGTTTCACCTTCTTGTGACAAATGTACTCTTTGTAAGTCGCTTTGGATAAATTCGTCTGCTAAATGCCCTAAATGTAAATGTTAATGTAATAATTCCATGTGAAGCACTTATTTGTGCATGTAATTTCTGTGTTGTAAAGCGCTTTGAGCTGCATTCCTTGTATGAAAGGTGCTATACAAATAAAGTTTATTATTATTATTATTATTATTATTATTATTATAAGTTTGTATCATTGTAAGAGAAAAGAGACGGAGAGAGAGAGAGAGAGAGAGAGGAGAGAGAGAGAGAGAGAGAGAGAGAGAGAGAGAGAGAGAGAGAGAGAGAGAGAGAGCGAGAGGAGGTGGAATGGCTCGATGACAGTGAATAAAAAATTTGAAGTTCATCTACCGCTCAGCCATTTTGAGTTGTGCTGGTCCGAGCGCACGGCGTTCCTCTTAGTCAGGCTCCGGAAGATGGCGGCGTCCGTCCCCATGAAGTCTATGTACATGCCTGAGAACAGCTCCTGGTCTGGACACGTGATGCAAACGCACACACACAGGCACACACACACACACACACACACAGGCATGCACACGCACAGACACACACATGCACGCACACACACACACACACACACATGCACGGATACACTCTCCCCCAGACATATACACACACACACGCAAACGCACACACACACACACACACACACACACACGCAAACGCACACACACACACACACACACACACACACACACACACACACACACGCACACACAGAACAAACATTAGAATACATTGTCTAGCACTGCTGATAAACAACTACCTCACACATCACATATCATACATCATAATAGATGCCCATGGGAGTCTCCTCAACAGGTGAGTGTTATGCGCTGTGAGATCATCAACACAGCCTCGCGTGTGTCTCTCTTCCCGGCTGCTGATACCTAATCTATTCTGTTTCTCTCCCCGAGTGCAGCTCTGTACTTCATTCCAACAGCATCACCTCATCAATCCGCTGACAGCACGTGTGAGAGTGTGCGTGCCTAAGTGTGTGTGTGTGTGTGTTTGCCTGGGCGTGTATTAGAACTGTTATTCATACATAGATATGTCATTATGATTGTGTGTGTGTGTGTGTGTGTGTGTGTGTGTGTGTGTGTGTGTGTGTGTGTGTAACTATGACGGGAAGGCGCAGAGATGTGGCTCGGTCCTGGACCTCCCAGGAGACACTGCCAGACATGACCCAGCAGACCACAGATGGTCTCTGTGTCTCTGTTATCCCCCCAAGATCGTCAGGAGGACCTTAAAGACCCACTCCGGCCATTGATTGACCACCTGACATTTTCATTTTATTTAAAAAAGGAGCACATTCGTACACTTTTGGCCCAACTAATAAAGAATTGTACAGCTTTTACACAGAAGTAACAGGTCTTCAAACCTTCTACCTGGTTTCAGGTAAGAGGTTTTGCTTGCCCACGCCCCTTTGTCTGCGAACTAACTAACAGTTGCCTGCGCTCGCGCAGGGGGCGGGTCTTACCTGAAAGTCAGTTTTTGATTGGTTCCACATCTTCATGACGACATGAGGACAGGAAAGACGGATTCGTGTTTTTGTGACTTGAGGAGGTTCAGTGACAGTTGAAACCAGAAATCCTCATGATTCGTTTTACGACATATTTCAATCGTACTATGTGTTGAAATACATATATATCACTAATAGGAAATGTTTAAAGGGTAAAAAAGTCAAATTTTGCCGGAGTGGGTCTTTAAGGTCGACCAGAGGGACTGAAGTGAGACCTGCACCCCCCTCCCACCTCTTCACTGCCCTACATCTCCACTCAACCCCCCCCATCCTCCTGCTACTCACTGAGGAGGATGACATGTTACTGGGCAGGGTGGTCGTGAAAGAGAGAGAGACCTCACTGACATCCAGTCAAGATGGCGGCCGGATACTCACTGATCATGACGGACACGGTGTTCACCTGGGGGTTGAAGGAGCAGCGGCCCTTCCCGGACTCCGACCGCGAGTCGATGTGAAACACTTGTTCCTGTGGGGGCGAGAGAGAGAGAGAGAGAGAGAGAGAGGGGGAGGGAGAGAGAGAGAGAGAGAGAGAGAGAGAGAGAGAGAGAGAGAGAGAGCGAGAGAGAGGGAGAGAGAGAGAGAGAGAGAGGGGGAGAGACAATGTCATTTGGGGTCAAGATGGAGTATAACTGTCCTCGCTTTTGTCTTTTTTGCCACGTCTTATAAACGTAAAGAGAGATGAACAAGTGTCTCCCGGTTGGGATTAGGTGTCTGTTTTCAGTTTGAAAGGTGCAGAGATCCTGCAGATCAAAGTGGGGGTGGGGGGGGAGGATACAGAATTTGGTCACGACATCTGCACCGCAAAGTTATCACTCACAGCAGACACTGTAGTCGTAATGTTGACTCCCAAAGCGGCTGACAAGAGGAGAACACTCTGGGTATTATGCTGGGTGAAAGCCTGCACAGCCTGAAAGCCAAAGCCGCCACTATCTGCCACTTCCTGGGAATGTGTAATTTCCTTTCTGGTTTCTTTTAGATGGGATCAGCGGCGGCTCTGCTTCCTTTAATGGATATGTGTGTGGAGCTACCCTTCCCCACGTCCATTATCATTCAGCAGCATTGGCAACAGAAACAATACAATGAAACATGAGCAAACACGCACACACACACACACACACACACACCCTCTACCCGGTCTGTAAGCTAGTCCGCCTTGCACTTGGCTAACTTTACCGGGCCGACGC
Organism: Urophycis tenuis; assembly: GCA_036785325.1. Taxonomy (NCBI): domain Eukaryota; kingdom Metazoa; phylum Chordata; class Actinopteri; order Gadiformes; family Phycidae; genus Urophycis; species Urophycis tenuis. The sequence continues at coordinate 4,506,595 of JAXIVH010000022.1, read as the reverse complement.
GGTGAGCCAACATCCCATAATAGCAAACATAACAATAACGTCTGAGCTCCGTCGGAGACGGTGACGTCAGGCAGGGGTCAGGCGACACACAAGACCACGTTTCAAACAAAGGCCTCATACTGGAAGACAGAAGGCCCTGTAGAGCAGGCAAACAGGGCTCTAAGTGTTGGAGCTGTAAATGTCCAGAGCTGGAGGTAGAGAGAGAGAGAGAGAGAGAGAGAGAGAGAGAGAGAGAGAGAGAGAGAGAGAGAGAGAGAGAGAGAGAGAGAGAAAGGGGGAGAGACTATGCCATCGCTGTCAAGGTGGAGGATACCTGTCCACGGTGTTGTCCTATTTGTCCAATAAACGTGAAGAGTGAGAGACACGGGAGATACAGAGACAGAGAGAACATAAGAGGCAGAGAGAGAGATATAAGAGAGAGGGTAAGAGACAGAGACAGACATCAGAGATTGGGTTAGAGACAGAGAGAGAGAGAGAGAGAGAGAGAGAGAGAGAGAGAGAGAGAGAGAGAGAGAGAGAGAGATAAAGAGAGAGAGGGAGAGAGAGACAGAGAGAGAGAGGGAGAGAGAGACAGAGAGAGAGACAGACATAAGAGATTGGGTTAGAGAGAGAGAGAGAGAGAGAGAGAGATGAGAGAGAGAGAGAGAGAGAGAGAGAGACAGAGAGAGACACAAGAGAGACAGAGAGAGCGAGAGAGAGAGAGAGAGAGAGAGAGAGACAGAGAGAGACACAAGAGAGACAGAGAGAGAGAGAGAGAGAGACACACACAAGAGAGACAGTGAGAGGGCGTCGGGCGAGGTACCTCCGGCCGCCGTCCTCTGTTGACGTAGACACAGACGGGGCTGTAGGCTCCACTGCCACACATGAAGAGATGGGTCCGGTTGTAGGGCTGCACCACGCGGATGAAGTTCCCACAGCCGTGCTGAGGACAGGAAAGGCAGAGCCACGGAATGAGCGACACGTGCAACAAATAAGGCGACTGTGCCCGAACCCAAAATACCGGCGGCCGATGCCAAGTTTGTTTATTGGCCGTTTAAAAGAGGCTAATTTAACGAGGGGCTTTGTGTAACTAACGGACAACGGCGTGATGTCATCGGAGATTAAGGAAGCATGCCAAAGACAAAATACTGGCTTCTCTGACAACAATGCTACAGCCAGTATGTGCACCATTGAAACTCGAACCTCGAACGGGCAACCCACATGTGTTTCGTTTTCAACACATGGTGTCGATGTTACAGCCTGCACCTTTAGATTTATGCGTTCTTAATTGACGATTCGACATTCAAAGGGTTATAGATCAGACTCTGCATCGCCGTTTTCAAACCATAGCCCTCCTTATGTGTGTGTACACGGTGATCGTGTGTGTAGTCATTTAGGTCTTTTTTTATCCAAAGCCTCTCAAAATAAGGGCATCCATTCCTCAGAATGCTCTATATTTCTAATAATATATGATAATATATACTATTAATCTCTCGAGTGTTACAGCAGAATAAAATGACAATAATACAAATAAAAATTATACTATCTTATGATTATATATATATATATATATATGGTACCGTATATTTTATATACTGTATACATATATATATATATATATATATATATATATATATATATATATATATCTGTATATATATATATATATATATACACACACACACATACATACACACATCGACAAAGGTAGCACAAAGTTTATGTACAGATTGCAAGAGAAAGGAGGGGAGGAGGGGGATCCGGTTTCTCAAGAGCTCCAGTCCAGAGCCCAACGTCCACCACACTCCCAACATCCAGAGCCAGTTCATCACGAGCGTATCACGTTCCGCCCCGGTCCCCGTGTGTAATTCCAACCGGTCCCTGGTCACGCTCATCACACGCTTCACAAATCAAAGCTTCAGCGCGCCCACTGACTCTATTAGCGAGTTGCCCGCTGACCCTCCAAGCCACGGACCCTCAGGCAGTCTTCTGCCGGCTCCTCAGGATAACTCCCAAGGCGTGAGCTAACTTGCAGGTACCTACTTAGCCGGCGAGGAGTCTCTCGTGGCAGGGGATGAATGTGATATCACTCACAGTCACCACCAGTGAACCATCATGCTATCAAAGTGGAAGGGACGGGGATAAAGGAGGAGGCGATGGAGGGGGGGGGGGGACATAGGAAGAGAGGACACGGTAAGAAAGGAGAAGATGGATGGGGGAGTTAATGATGTCGAAGGAGAGGACGGAGCAGGGGGTAAAAAGGAGAAGGTGGATGGGGGTGGAGGAATAGATGGAGGGGTAGAGGACTGGGGGTGAAGGAGAGGGACAAAGATGGCGGGGGTGGGGGGAGAAAAAGAGGTGGATGGGGGGGGGGGGGAGGTTAGGAACGTAGGGTGACTGGGGAGGGCGGCGGAGCAGCTGGGCCCAGGGAAACGTTGGGAACTTGGCCTCCGCTGCACCGACAGCAGCAGCTGGTCACACAGATCCACACAGAGCCGCCCATGTAAACCCGACTGCTCTCGCGCCTAGGCTACCACGCGGCCGCCCCAACTGACATGGGTGCTGCCCTTGGGTGGTTGCGCGCTCTCCCTCCCTCACTCCTCTCTACCTCTCTCGCTCTCTACCTTTTGGCCGGGACTCAAACACCATATAGCCTACTAGACTGTCCCTGCACCTTTGGCGTTTCATTGGTGTGAACGGCTCCTTGTGCCAGTTACTGGATTTAAAATGTAAAAACCAGGTTTCCAGGTTCCAGATGAATGTGTTGTTTTTTTTTCGGTTTGTATGCTTCCCTAATTAGCAGCGAAACAGAGAGATGGTGGAGGGATTAGTTTCATGTCTTCATTAAGCTTGATTAAAGCTAGCTAGAGACGCTCCGTTCTCAGTTAAAAAAAGAAGGATTTAAATAAATACATTGAAAATGAAAGACATGGATTACAAATTATCTCGGCAGACGCGGAAATGAGCTGTGGTCCATTTGGTGAGCTTTTGATGCTTTTGTATATTATTTCTGCTCCTTACTCCCATGCCTGATTATCTGCTATACAAATGGCCCTATGAGGGCCACTCTGTGACCCTGTAGACATCTGGTCCCAGCAGCCTAGTTCCTGGCCCCACTGGCTCTAGATGGACCCTAAACCCATGGATCCTAGGCCCATGTGAAGCTCACATGTGATGGGGAATGAGGACATTGTTCTTGCCCTTGTCCCCCATCACATGTGAGCATGAGGACCCCCCAAACGTTATAGAAACACAGCATCTGGAAACAGGCGTCACTTGCACCTTCAGGGTGCAAGTGACGCTTAAGTCCCACAACATGTGTTTGTAGCTGTGTGTTAACCCATTAGCACAGTGGGTGACTGGGTGAACTAAAAAAGCATGTTCATGAAGAGTTACTCAGAACAAAAACACTGATACCGGACACAAAAAAAATCCATCAGGTGAATTAGATGACAGCGGAAATTATGGTGGAAAAGGTGAAACAGTCAGTGGGTCCTTAACAAAAGGTGTTGATTATGGGTGATGAGGACCATGTGACCAGTATAAGGTTACTTACCGTAGGGTCCTTTCCAGCCATTTGGCACTCTTCTATCTTGCTCGGGGAGGCCGGCCAGAACACCTGGTGAGGAAAACAGAACCAGATAAAGCACCAGCGCACATGAACCCCCCCCCAGACACTTAAAGCAAGCCTAGGGTTCTGTTCGATTTCTCTCTGGCGCCACTTTTCCACATTTCCATATCGGTAAAGCTGAGAACAATCAGAGCACACTGTCCGCGTTTGTCCAAAAAAAAGAACTGGAAAGAGTGCAGAGAAGCCTTCAGGATCTAAGGCCTTCGTCACAGCGGTGTTACAGTAGAGGTGAACACAGGCGTATGTCCTGATGTTAATTATCTGCACTGGTATGGCAACAGACCAGTTATTAACTGGGTTAATGGGTTACACCTGTTTTCACCCCTACTACTACACCTCTGAAACAAAGGCCTACAGTTACACAGAACATTACAGCATATTACAGACACAGACAGGGTACATCTCAAGCACTAAAGCACAACAAATGGCCCTTTAGGGCTTCCTGTTAAGTGGTAATGTGTAATCTTTGTTGTGGCTTGTGAAAACGATTACAATTTGAACGATAAGCTAGTGAAATACGCTTCACCACCATCAGCAGAGAAAGGCCACATAAACAAGGCTCTCTTGGGAACCTTAATGAAAGTACATGAAAACATATTTGACAGTTACATGTTGACAATTAGCAGATGCATTTATCCAAAACGAATTGTGAGCGGCTTATCGCAGCCATTTCAGACCAACAATGTGCTGAAAGGTCCATTCAAATGGCGGCGGCAATATTGATCTGCTAGACATGTAAACTCTCCTCCCATCTGTTTGCGCTCACTTGTCAATTACACAGAGAACATCTCCATGGCTGCGTGCCGAATCAGGGAGATCTGTAGTCCTATCCAGTGAGGTTAGCCAATCCTGTGTTAAAGTGCTCTAATTTGTATGCTTCTAACAAGCCCCTTTACAAGGCCTCTTCCCTTGGGGAAATGTGTGGCAATTAGGAAAGCACCAGACGATTACAATTTGTAATCGTCCGTCAATTTGTGTGAACACAGTTTTTGTCTTTATTGCAAACTTTGTAATCTAGCCGATGCATTGACACATTTATCCAAAGTGACATACAAAGCATGTATCCATACAGATCAATAAGGAGCAGGTAGGGGTTAGGAGCAAAATTCACAGGTAGGGCTGGTCAGGTATACAATATGGACATTAGGGATTGAACTCAGCACACCCTTTGTCTTTTAGTCTCCCATCAAGGCCACCAAACTCCAATCATGTTAACTCTCAAGGATGCCTAGAGCACGCATTAAGCTGCTGACATTGAATGGGGGGATTGAACCCAGGACCTTGTGTATTGGGGTCAAAGACATCCATCTACACGGCATGCAAATATTGGTTTGAAAGACAGATCTTAATGATGGCGTGCGTGTGTGGGTCAGGTATGTCTGGTTCAAGGTGTGTGCGCTTCAAGGTGTGCATGAGTGTCAGGCTAACCTTGAGTGTTCCTTGGGTGATGTTGCTGATGTCCATGGAGAGGACATAGTCCTTGCAGCCCACGTACATGCGGTCCTGGTCTTCATCCATGTGCAGGATCCTGCAGTCGGCCGCCCCATCTGACAGGGAGTAATGCTCGAAAGACTGGGACTCCTGCAAATCTGAGACGAGAGCACACATAAATGCAATGGTAAGATAACAACATAAGAACGGAGCAGAAATGTATTTACTTTATCATTTTTTCTTGTAAAATGTGATTGTTTGAAAAAGAGTTATGTATTCTCACTTCCATTTACTTGTTGCTTACTTGTTAGTTGTACCTGGAATTTAAGTATCTCAATGTCATTGGTGACACTATTACTATTTAGTTATAAACCAAAATGCTTTAATCAAAAACGGTTTAAAGAGAATTGAGATCAAGTCATTAAGGAGCAGGATGTCTCTGATTTAGGCTGCATACATTGGGAAAACCTGAGAGTTGGGTTGGGAGTCACTAAACTATCCATTTCTAGCTTTGAAACCGCTTGTACAGTATATTTCGGTTTCAGTTTCAAATTGAGCACAGTGGAAGGGAAAATGGGGGTCGTCGAAGACTACTCACTGCTCTGAAACAGAAACCTGCTGTTCACCACATGCTTCCTGAAAATCGTTTGTTTATTTCCAGTTATTTCCCTCTACAGAAGGCATTCAAGCATTTTACTGTATGTTTGCACTAACTGAGTATAGCTTCATACATGTGTATGTTGATGCATGTTAACCATCTATGGTTTGTGCAATTTCCCTCAGGGATCATTAACGTATTTTTGTCTGTATGTCTGTCTGTTTACGCACCATTCTGTTTGGTTTATATACCAATGTTTTTAAAAAAATTATGTCATTTTATATGTCACAGAAGGTTACGGTATAGTAACCCTTAAGTCAAAAACTCACTCAGCTAAGTCAAAAATTACCTCATTTCAATTCAAAGCTTTTTCTCAGGACAAATCTAAACATAGAGCATGACTGAAGTTTGTCCAACTCATTAAAAACCACATATTGTTCCTCCTCCCCTCTTGGAAACACCACCCGCATCCCCCGGCTACTCCAACCCCATTCAATCTCCAAGATGGAGGACTCTCCACCTAAAACCCCTCAAAGCTCCTTCACGTTAAGACGCCAAATGCATGCATATTCATCACATTTCCAATCTCAACTGAGAGCCACTGGGAGGGGCGGGTTGTCATGGAGAAAGAGAGAGAAAAGGTGGAGAAACAGATCTATGGTCCACATCTCCTCCCCTCCTGTTGACCTCTATAGGAGACTCCTTTGTTTTCCTGCCTTCTCCCACTCTAACCACTTAGCAAGGCTTTCTTTCTCCAGAGGGTGACTTGAAGGCCCCTGAAGCAGCAGCCATGTTTTAATCACCGCGAGGCACCGGCACTGGAGGCTAATGGCTCCTGTTGTTCCTGCAGACTGCTGCTGCTATCCTCTGGAGAAGAACATGAAATAGTTCCCTGTAGTCTCTCTCTCTCTCTCTCTCTCTCTCTCTCTCTCTCTCTCTCTCTCTCTCTCTCTCTCTCTCTCTCTCTCTCTTCAACCTGTTGCCAAAATTAAAACGAGATAAATAAAATGATGTGATCTTAAATACATGATGGATGGTAATACATAGATGTTGTACGTTGTACAACAATAATTTAAATGTGTATATCACTTAGGAAACACACAAACCACCATTACACTACACCAGCTGATTCAATCTTTAATGAAAAAACAAACAAACAATGGAGGATATTTCCTTTTTTGTCATACAGCAGAAGCTTTTATCCAAAGTGACTTATGGGGAAATTATTTTTTACATAATGAGCAGGTGGGGGGTTTGGGCATCCTGCTCAAGGATGCCTAAAGGTAGGCTGTGCGGACGTTGGGGTTTGAACGCAGAAGGAGGTTCTACAGTCAGGTGTTGCCAAAGGAGCCATGAGTCA
>JAXIVH010000022.1:4493167-4499396 GCA_036785325.1 Urophycis tenuis | reverse complement strand
TCACAGTCTATATAGGCAGCACAAAGAGAGAGCTAACAGTGCATTAGAAAGTACATAACATACTAAATGCTAACAGTTCATTAGAAATTGCATAGAGTGATGACAATGTATTAATAAGTCCACAAGGAGTACTAATTGTGTATTTATATAACGCTGAGAGTCCTAACAGTACCCTAGAAAGGCCATAGAGCGGGCCTAAGTGCTAACAGCTGATTAGAAAGCCAGAGTGAGTTATAAAACACATATAGAAAGTGGCAGCATTACCTTAGAAACTGTATAGAAACCCCTAACAGTACATCACAAAGCTGGAAAGACTGTATGACCAGATGAAAACCTCGGACCACCAGTGGTTTTTCAGTCCCCCCCCACCCCCCCCCCCCACCGAGGCATTTTAACATTGATGTAACATGAACGCATGTGCAGGTCTGATTTTAGAAGAAGAAGAAGAAGAAGAAGAATTACTCTTTTGATCCTGTGAGGGAAAATTTGGTCTCTGCATTTAACTCAATCATGAATTAGTGAAACATTCAGAACACAGTGATGGTGTGAAGCACACACTTAAACCCGATGTAGTGAGCTGCCTGCAAACAGCGGCGCTTGGGAGCAGTGAGGGGTTAGGTGCCTTGCTCAAGGGCACTTCAGCCGATTCGTTACTGGTTGGGGTTCAAACCGGCAACCCTCCGATTACAAGTCCGAAGCCCTAACCAGTAGGCCGTGACTGCCCCAAAAACAAGAGCAGGTTCCTATGTTGAGTGTGTGTGTTCATGTGTGCATGTGTGTGTGTGTGTGTGTGTGTGTGCATGTGTGTGTATGATGCCCTGTCCATAAACAAACGCCAGGGTCATATAAATGTGTCCCCTGTCACCTTGCTTATCACACACACACACACACACACACACACACACACACACACACACACACACCACACGCACACACACACACACACACACACACACACACACAACACACACACACACACACACTCACCCTTGTTCCAAAAAAGTCATTATTAATTATACACATTCAATGAAACCAAATGCATTCACATTTCGACATCAGGGAATACCGCACTACAGATGTTGTCCGTACCATTAGCATGTCAAACATGCCAAAGAGCATTTATATCCAGGGGGAAAAATCACTGGGCTATGAAAAGAACCAGACAAACACATTTCAGATTACACAGCCTTGTGGGACCCAAATTAAAACATTTTTTTTTTTTAAACAATTTAATTTCTTCTTCTTTGGATTCATAGGAACTCAGTAATAAGTATTAATGAATTCTTGATGTCCTTCAAGAATATGATTCTGTCACATGAAATAGTGTTGGTTTTGTGAGGTCCATAGTCTGTATGAATTCAAAGTCAAATAGTTGAGTACACCGGAAGACTGGGAGACTATGGTGGACTCCAACAGCTGTGTGACTGACGCAGTGACCAACTGATTCACCATAGTGTGTTCTCCGAGCCCACACACACAAACGCACACATGCACACGCATGCACCACACACACACACACACACACGCAAAGAGAGAGTGGTCTTAAGGTGACGCACTGGCTGCTGTCGTGGGAAAAAAAAGCGCTAGTTTAACAAAATAAGAGCGGTTGAGAAAATCGAGTTTTGAACGATGAACGCTTCATTATCACTTGTAAACAAGCAACAACAAAACCTGAGTTTAAAAGGGGGGCATTTAGCAGACGCTTTTGTCAAAGCGACTCACAATCAGTACATTTTGTGGAGTTTGTTTTTGTGGAGATCGTTGCAGTTTGTTTGCAAAGAACTCCTGAGCTGCGTCCGGCTGCCGGTTATCTTTCCAAAAAGGTTGTGGCTTCCTCCCCACACACGCTGACCAATCACGGACGCTCCGTGGTCTTTCTTCTGTGTGGATGTCCTCACTCCCTCCCCCTCCTTTTACTGTCCACAGGGGTGTGAGTCGGAAGTCAAGGCGTTTTTAATGGGCCTTCTCGGGATCAGTTTGTGACGCTAAGTGACTCAGTGGTTGAGGGATCTGTTAGCTGTCAAATGCTGACACATGCCGTCTCCTGGGATGTATTCCCTTGTTGATTCTGGTATTCCCCACTTATTCCACCAATAAAGACAAGATGATGATTTGAAGTCCCACAACCATAAGGTACATTTCTCCCACAGCACAGGGCAGGATATATAGAGAACGCTGAACTACACAGGCACTTCAGACCCAAACTCTCCCTTCTGGAGAGATTTATGTGTAGAGGTTACACCACCCACATCCCCACCACAGCAGGGTAGCAGCTGAAGTCATGCTCCACGTCGAAACAGCTTCTAGGAAAAACAATATCAGAGATACCCCCCCCCCCCCCCACCCACCCCACCCACCCACCGCAAACACCAACTAACTCCACCAACCCTATCCTGCCACCGTCCACAATTACCACCACCATCTCCTCCACGCACCCCAAGGACCTCCACCCTTCCCCCCACAAGGACTACACTCACCACCTCCAACACCACTCAACCCCCCCAGCCCCCACCATGCCACCCACCCTTCCAGGACGCTGTCGCCTGGATCACCTGGTCCCCATACATTATGCTGATGCCCCTGCACTGCACTAGGGGCTATTAGTGGAAGTGACTATACAGTGGCCGGCCCTCATCAGTCATTTAGACAGACAGAGAGAGATGAGAGAGAGAGAGAGAGAGGGGAAAAAAAAGAGGGAGAGAGAGAGAGAGAGAGAGAGAGAGAGAGAGAGAGAGAGAGAGACAGAGAGAGAGAACGAGAAGAGAGAGAGAGAGAGAGAGAGAGAGAGAGGAGAGAGAGGAGAGAGATTTCCTGAAAGCCAGAGGGGTGTGGGACCACTTCCACCACTACTTGGTCCTTAATCAACTGTCTCTGTTTTTGTCACTTTGGACAAAAGTTCCCCCTAAATGACTAAATAGTAAGTACAAACGGACATAGGACACAATAATTGCGGCTCTAAATAATCCATCATCGGACGGTAATATATCGAGAGCCGTGGGTATCATGTCCTCCAAGAACTGTTCATGAAGACACACAGCTTTGAACGTGGCCCTGCTCGCAAAAAAAAAGATACGGAAAATATTCCCAGAGCCCGATAAATCTGTCGGTCTGAGGAATTCATTCTGTGAGTAGCAGGAGCAGGAATGCGTGGGAAGTGCAGCCCCCATAAATTGACCACTGTGTTTATGGTCCATCTGCTATGAAACTGGTATTCTTCTAAATGACAAACCAGGAAGTATAGAGGAACCCCTAGCCGACCTGTACACACCCCACAACAGAGGCTGCCGCCATAGACCCCATGATGGAGGTACTGGTGGTTCTCACATAAAAACACGCAGAGAACACACACTTTAGGGATGCAAGGTGGTTGTATAGTGCTCAGAGGTATGATACATTTAGTAATGATTATTTTAAGCAATTTATTAAAGCTGATAACAATAAAATATCTCAAAAAAGAAGCGAGCGCAAGAAAGCTTAAAAGCAAGGCTAATCGAATGTAGTTTTTTTCTGAGGAGTAATCACTGCACTTTGCAAGGCTTTGCAAGCAATGCGATGTGGTAGTTTGAGAAATTAGAATATCAGTTTATACTCCCTCAGGATTGCATTGCCCGAGAAACTTAAAGTTAAGTGCTTTTCTCTCTCTTTCACCCTCACACTCTCTTCATCACTTTTTCTCACTCTGACTCACTCCTTCCCCTTTCTGTGTCTTGTGCTCTTTCTCTAAATCACACCCCCTAGTTACTCAGTCAGCCAGAACCCTGCTTTTAGCATGTCTGTATGCCTTTAGGTGTTCTTGAGTTCTCATGAATTGTGCTCTTATGTGTTGTTGTACCGTGTCTATCGACTGTGTCTTTATGTGCAACACATTATCTGTGTAAATTCCTTCCCTCTTTGCGTACAATTGATACGAAAGATACTAGATACCAAATTACTTTCCATCTCTCTCCCTCTCCCCGCCATCCCTCTCTCTCTTTCTCTCTCTCTCTCCCTAAAAGACAACTAGAGGTCATGCAGCTATGCAGCTGTGTGGTATTACTTAGCAGATGCTATGGACCAACACAGTTATGCAAGCAATGAACAAACCAGTGAGGGGTGGTGGTGGGGGGGGGGGGGGGGGGGGGGTAGGGGTTGGGGTGGGAGGACAAGAGAGCTACCAATACAAAACGCTGTGACGAGTGCATAAACGGGGGGTGCATTATGCCACACAATGGACTGAGCCGCGCTCATCCTGACAGCATTGTGCGCGGCTTTGCGCGTCGACTCGGCCCTTCTCGTGCACGTGGCGCGCCTCGGCTCATTGGCTGCCGGCCATAAAGCCTCCGTGGCGACGTTGAATTCCGTCGCGACGCCTCCTGTTCAATTTCACCCCTCATTAAGCTGACGAGCGCTCTCCCCAATCTTAATCACTCGGAATTCATTTCTTTTTTTTATTCCCCCCCTCGGTCGTGAGCCGGCAGGTCGCCTTCCTGCAGCGCGGCTGTGTGTGCTGTGCGTGTTGCGCAAGCCGAACACAGAGAGAGTCCGCGGCGATCCGAAAGGGCTCGTGCACCCTCGCAGGGAGGCGGCCTGCGAGGTGCAGCTGCAGTTGATTCGGTGAAGAGGGGGGGGAGGGAAAACCGGGCAGAGAGGAAATACCTGGAAACTATTTTTTTTTTTTCGTGGTCCAGTGTCCAGGATTCAACGGGGGGGGGGGGGGGGGGGGGGGGGGGGGGGGGACTAGGGCGGCTGGGAAGACTCCTGTGTGGAATCCAAGCTACACGAGACTTTTTAAGGCGCAGGGAGAGAAGAGGGGGGAGTGTGTGTGTGTGTATGGGAGGGGGGGGGGGGGGGGGGGGGGGGTTGATACTGAAATGCAGACAGCCGTTCCTAAAACCGAAACCGAGATAACGAGGACAGCCATCCTGTGACAGTTTAACCTTGTCGGTAGCTATAGCCTCACTGGGATTCTAGTGAGGAACAGAAGTACAGATTTAGCATGTCTTAAGTGAACCACCTGGATTGACTAATTAGCACCATTCCCGAGGCACCAGTGGTGGTTGCAGTGAAAACCATGCACGTTTTTTTTTCTTCCTTGATCTGGAATTTCCCATTTCTACTGTGAAAGTATTTCACCTTTTGAGTTTACTGAACTGTAAACATGTAAAATCAGATAGATTGTTCAGGGGGATGACCAGAATTGTGTATTCACCACACACTAGAGAAGACAATGGAAGAACGATCTCTTCTCGGACCTAATTTTTCTTCTTCTTCTCAACATGGATTCCCATTGTTTGGTAGTCTGCATCTTGGTGAAACCAGAGTGCACGGGTGTAATGGCAAAACATTTTCTTTCTTACCACGTGGGACCATCTCCCTAGGCTAGTCTCCAGCTAAACCATTAGCTCGCCCTCCAGCTGTCATAAGTGATAAGAGTGATCGAATGGAACAATGATTACGTTGACGGTAAACAGACAGATGGCTGATAGATCCTGAGCAGATAGAGCTGATCCAACATTCCTAGGAAAACAAAAGCAACTGGGACATTCCACCGCATCCTTCACCTCCACCAGTGTTTACCATAGTCCAGGTGACCCAAATAAGAATACAGCTGACAAGATGGACAGTCAGATAGGTCCATACATCCCCAGGGATGTTTGACACCTGCTATAAGCTCAGCAATTTGCCTGACATGAGGGATCACTGCTGGTGAAATCTTCAGCTGGTTCTCTTACAAACTTCACTCAAACTTTAATCAGGTAGAGAGGCGGTCTTTGGCGTTTTTTTTGACCTTAGTGCCACTGGGTCACTCAATATTTATCATTCAGTTTAATGCAGTGGGCGGGGAATGGCGACAACTCCTTCCTGTTGGGAGCATGTCCGACCCCCTAAACAACCTCTGCTGTTTAGGGTTAACAGCCATGGTTTTCCAATGTATTGCATTTATGAGGTCATGGGTCACTAGTCTAGATTAAAATCTCAACGTCAATCATTGGGTTGACCTTTGACTAACAAAACTTCAAAACAAGAGCTTGGATTTTTTGTTTTCAAGCAAATAAAAAAAATGACTACAAAATAAAAAAAACACACTTTGACAATATTGAATCGTAGCTTTATTGAAAACCAAACCGAACATGAATCGTGCTCAAAGCTTTCAAGCAACGACAGTTGCTTTGCTTGAAGCAAAGGGCCATTCATCTTTACCAGTGTAAACCCTTGATGTTTCCAAAATACTCTTACTCAAGAGCTTTTT
>JAXIVH010000022.1:4475667-4485667 GCA_036785325.1 Urophycis tenuis | reverse complement strand
TTAGGCACGTTACAGCCAGGATAAATGGCTGTATGTGACTACTTCACCACAGGGGGGTTATTAAACCGTGGTGGCAGGGGGGCTTTACCACATCAGTGCACCACATCAATAGGACACGCCGTGAAATGAAAGGAAACTAAACCAAGAGGCTAGATATTGTTGTTGGGGGGGCGACGGTGGCTCAGTGGTTAGAGCGGCTGGACAGAGCGGGTCATCCACCGACCATAGGGTCTGCGGTTCAATCCCCTCGATTCCCCCTCCTCCTGTCTGCATGTCGTTGTGTGTCCTTGAGCAAGACACTGAACCCCCAACTTGCTCCCCGGGCGCTGAACCTAGCAGCCCCACTGCTCCGAAATGAAACGCAGAGAATACATTTCGTTCCTCTATCTAAAAAAAAATACTGGGACTGACTAAAACTGAATCTAACGTTGTAGTGCTTTTGCGACACAGCTCTTGTACATTTTACACATACACATAACACAGTCCTTTAATGCGGGGCCGTCCACTCTTTCAAGTCTATTAAACAGTTCAACAGACTGAGCTTCCCCCCCCCTCCCCCACTGTGAGGGGCTCTTTCACCTGTAGACCGGTCTGAATCTAATTAGCAACGCTGCATACCACAGAGCCTCAGGGAGAGGAGGGAGAGAGTGTGCACGCTGAGGACTAACTGATACCTGACAACCCTTTTCCCACCTTCTGAGATCTGAGAGCAAGAGACACCCCCCCCCCGACAAATCAGTTAGCTGGGTGAAAAGACTCAAACTCTCAAACTCAGGCGTGCCATTGGAGGATTCACACGCTGTGCTCTTCTGCCTTTGCCTTGCATGCACCGTGACATATACAAAGAACTGTATATTTGGGAAATGGTGGCAAGCTTTTCTATAGGGCAACGCAGGGAAAGCTTTATAAGGGACCTTTCATGAGGCACCGTGAAAGTTTAATACAGTAACCTAGACTAGGCTGGTCAAAAAAATACTTTATTTCAGGACAATGAATAATCCTACACCACATCATGGTTGTATCCTGAAAAAAACCCTATCGACAACTTCCTGTTGTGCCATCGAATGTTTGACGCGACCGCACACCAGTCAAGGCCTCGAGCCGGTGTCGCACGTTGATGACATCACAGGTGCGCATCACTCCGGGCTCATGAGTCTCTGTCAACATGCGTGCGCGTGCGTGGACGTGCACGCGTACATCTGGAGGGGCTCCTGACTCACGGCCCTCTGTCCTTCAACCCCTGCTGGGTAGCTTCAGGGCGGTGATAAATGATAGGAGGGAATCATGACCCAAAACCCTTCCAGTCCCCACTCTATTATCATGAACTTATTATCTACATCTTTTCAAAATAATTGCAACATGAAGAATATCGTTTGTGACGCACATTTCACGACTCGTAATAACAAAACAGAGATTGTATGAATCCCAGATGGGAAAAGTGTATCTCTCTCTATAGCTTGGTTTGCATAACAAAAGACTGCTAAACATAAACATACATGAAGGGAACTCAAATGGCAATAAATTGCACATGTCTTTCCATGGATCATAAACACAATGCAATGTACAGTAAAGCCGAGTCAACTATATTTGCACAGCCCTTAATCACAGTTACAGTCTAAACCAGTGGTTCTCAACTGGTCTGGCTTCAGGACCCACCATCACCCCTTAATGACAAGCCGGGACCCAAATCAAGGAAAGTTTTCAGATGTATTTAACATAACACTTCAGTCACTGTACTATTAAACTATTCAGTCACTTATTCAGGCAATAAAAAAATAGACAGCACTCCGCTGCATAAAAAAATCCTCTTCAAAATAAAAGCACAGGATTTTTTTCTTAACAAATGGCAAAGGCCTACGACCCACTGAAAGCGGGTCAGCAACCCACCAGTTGAGAATCACCGGTCTAAAGGGCTTTATGGCACCCGCCTGACCCTAGCCCCCCCCCCCCCCCCCAAAGGGCAAGACAAAACTCCCTTAATTATCATGGAGTGGGACTACTTCCTTTCTAGGATGGTTAGGAGTGCAATGGAAGCCATACTTGACAGCCATAGCATTACAATCAAACATTTTTGCATACAATATGTAACAATAAAAGCGTGATTGTCCATAGTGATGGCATGCATGCTAGTGGGTTTGCTGGTATAGTTTGGGGCGCAGTCCTCATCACAGCAACACACTTTAAACAGCAGTGTGGTTCGATGGGGGCATGGGTTGGACATGGAACATGTATAGGGAACCTCTGATCTTGTACCTATCGGCGACAGGGATAAGCTAGCGCTGGCAAACAGGGTCGATTTAGCAGTAATGAGAGCCGCAGGACACTCAAAATGAGAGAGCAAAGAGGTAGATTTTAAATTGCGATTTGCATTTTTCAGAGGAGTCAGCTTCCCTGAATCCAGCTGACAGACTTTTCCATAGATAGGAGTTTCCTGCTGTTTTCTTATTACTTTCTAATTTTAGTAATTGATAGGCCAGCTCCCGAAGACCAGAGGGGCTGAGAAGGACAATAAGGAATAATAAGTTCCTTCAGGTAGGATGATGCTGATCGGTGCAGGATTTTAAAGGTAAGCAGTAGCAAATCTCACCTGGCATCAGTTGGAAGCCGGTGGCGGGATGTGGAACAGCAGTGATGTGTTAACATTTGCAGGTTCTGTTTTAGGAGTCTAGCCGGGGCTTTGGAGTTCAGTATACCAGGGAACAGCATGACAGTAAGCTCGTCTAGACAACACACATGAGTGGCTGAGCGTCTGTGCATCTGTGGTGGATGACACTGGGCTGATTTCAGATGTGTTTAGACGCTGAAAGAGTGCAGTTTGGGAAATGCTTTTTACATGTTTCTACAAGGAAATCTTCAAAATCAAAGCATGTTGTGGTTTTTATTTTACACAGCAATGCAATCTATTCACTAAACTGCTTGGTTCATTTGCATGTGTGTGTGTGTGTGTGTGTGTGTCTGTAACACAGAGGATATTCCCTACAAATTATTTTCTCCTGATGTTCAAAATACTAACGGAAAAAAATCACAGTTGAAGCCCGTCAAGGTCCTCGTATATCACGTCTGTCATGTGATAGTGGCTTTATAACATTGCCCTGCCATATGCTAATTCACTAATTAAGTAGCATTGTAATGTTTGCGTTATGCACAAAAGCAGTGTGTGCCTTTGTGACAATTTAAAATGCGTTGCTTGTTTTTCTACATTTCTCCTCCGTCAAGAATGTTGGGAAGCAGAATCATATTATATTAAAAAAAAAAATATGTCTGGACAGCTGCAGAAAATTCAGCTGAATTAGAAACAGCCAGGCGAGGTTGAGCTGGTAAAGCTTTCATGAAAATCGTTTTGCCTTGGTAGAAAAACAACTGCTCACCACATTGACTTGTTTTTTTTTTGTTTTTTTGTCCCAATTAACTGGTCCAGACGTAAAAGGGGCACTCGAGCACAGTGGCCCATTATTGTATTCGGTCCATGTTTATGGAGCGAAAATTGAGAAAAGAGCAGATTATTAGTTGTAGAAAAGGAAATCAAGGGGAAAATCTTGTGGCTCGCATACAGCCTTGAATTGAACTACCAGAGCAGAACACAGTAAGGGAACCGATAAATCAGTCCATACAAATCTGTGCATGTCAGCAATGCCATCTAGTGGACCTGCAACAATATATGCCACTATAATACCAATATAGTAAGTACACTTAGAGTTTAAAGAGCCACCTTTCGTTTAAATCGTATTGCAGAGATAATTACAAAAACAACACAAATTATATCAAATAGTGCACAGTGTTGTCACTGTCATGTTTAGAGCATAACTGACCAGAAAGTTGCACCATCAGCCAAGCCGGAACAGCCCCTGAAATGGCCCATGTGTCACCAGAGGTGGGGCTATCGCTGTAGATTAGTTTTTGTCTAAAATTGCTCTTTATAAAGAGACTAGCATGACCAATGTTGAGAGTTGATGATATGCAACATCCTACATCGCCACAAGTAGACATCCATCATGGTTGCAAATGAATCATTAATACAAATCAAAGCAACGTGGGATATTTATTTGCAGGTGATGTGATTAATAATTCGGAGCCATATCCTTTATTTTTATTTTTTTTAATAATCGGGAATCTTGAATTGGCTGACAAGCATGTTAACAACGCAAATCTTTTATTGGACTAACTTCGAATAATACCCTCTCCTGCCACTTGGAGATGCTATGACCCAGCGCGACCCAACTCACCACCGTCATAATGACTCACAGTTATTAGGCAACCAAATCAAAGCATGTATGTCATGCGATGTAACATTTAATTCACACGCTCTCATAACAATTTCCCAGATATTGGTTCAATGGCACACAACGTTTCAGCTATTAAAACAGACAGATCACCAATTCACACCAAAGTGTATTTTCACCAACTAAAGTGCACACAATTGATTTGTGATCTGATCAGGTTTGTGAAAATATCCTTTCCCTTCAAAATCCTCTGACGGTCAAACCTTGTATACACCCCTACTGTAACTCCGCATAGCTGTGTGCTTGTGTCTACGTGGTGTCCACGCATCGTGGACTTGTACCAAGGTCATCGAGAGCACTTCAAACCTGATTCTCACTTCAAACCTTATACCCTTGTTCTCCCCCTTGTCACGTCATGCACCGTGCTGCTCGCAGTCCCTCCATTGTTTCCTCTGTCAGACGACGGGGTGTGTGAGTGACACCAGACCAGGTGCATGCTGCAACATAATAAGGACAATCACAAGAGGTTGGCAATCAAAGTGCAATGATGGCTTTGACGTCAGCTGATCTTGTGGGTGTGTAACGGCTGATGCGGAGGGAGGAAATCTCCCTCTGCTCGTCGTGTTCGTCAGCCAGGCCTCTTGAAGTCCATGGGTAATAACGTGGTGATGCATGTGCGAGGGGATTCAGGATTCGCCTGCTTACTGATTGAAATACTTCACCTTGCCCACGCGGCTCTGTCTGTGTCGGGGATTCTGTTTCCCGACAAAATGCATTCATTGACATCTGCTGACCTTTGATAACGCGCGTCTTATAAATGGACTTATATATGCAAATGTCCTCGACTCGTCCATCGTAAATGAACCACCGGAAAAGGGAGCGGACGTGTTAGAGACCCGCGGTGAGCCTACAGCGGCTCTTTAGCCCCCCCCAAGTATATAATCAACCTTTAGACAGCATAAGCGTTGCACAGCATAACAAAAAAAGCCAACTTAATGTCAACTGAACGTAATGCGCGTAATGTCTCCACGGTCCACCCCTGAGGTGTTTTAGAACGCACACAGTCGACACGTCTCCTGCGACGCATGGGAAAATACATTTCCCTTCTAATGAAATCGAAATGTGAATTACATTACAACGGGCGGATTTGTATGTAAAGAAGTGGGTGTGTGCGTTTCTATGAAAAATGTCGTTGCCTGAGGACGGCACATAATATCACCAGGGACCCCGGCCACCCGGCGCACTCATTTCACCCTGCTACCGTCTGGTAGACGTTAGGGCGGTCGGTCTCACGCACTCCACGACTGCAAGGGTCGCTTTTACCTGCAGGCTGCATCAGGCTTCTGAACCGCTGAACTCTACCTCGAACCCATTGTCACTCATGTACAATTAGCCACTGATGTGCCTACTTATATGCCGTCATCATGTCATGGGAACATTTTTCAGACTGTATCACTCGACACTTTATGTAAAACACTGGATAATAGGCCTACTTTATATAATACTTATATGCACATGCACTTTATTCCTGCACGTCTGTATCTGTATCCACATGTTGTGATCATCGTTGCTACCACTGCTTCCCTGAACGCTCATGCACTACTCTCCAGTTTATGTATAATGTAAATACTTATATGCCATGCACTTTATGTTTTCTCCAATGCTGCTTTGTTTTCATTCCTAATTTTTCATTCTCCATTAGTGCTTTAATCTGTGAGGCCCTTATTTCACTGTACGTATTGTATTTTTTTGTATTTGTATTTAATTTAATTTAACTACTTTCTTTTTTTTCCCCCTTCCATGTTGGAACGGGCCTCGTCCAATACCTTTCATTGTACAGTCCGACTGTAAATGACTTGAATCTTGAATCTTGAAATGCCTTTACAAACAGTACTATAGTTCTGTTGGTAACGCACTTAAACAATTACAATTAGGGCACTTAGCAGACACTTTTGTCCAAAGCGACTTACAGTACAATCGGTGCATTTGTAATACATTTGCGGGGGTCCGGTGTCTCCCTCCAGGACACGTCAACATGCGGACAGAAGTCGGAGGCGGGGGGATCGAACCGCCAACCCCAGGGTTCGAGTTATGATTCCATCTTTGTGGGAGCCCATATGTACCGTGTGTTGTGTGTATGTGTGTGTGTGTGTGTGTGTGTGTGTGTGTGTGTGTGTGTGTGTGTATGTGTGTGTGTGTGTGGGGGGGGCTTTTTTTAATCACGCATGTTGGGGCTACGGTTGCTGTGAGGGTGTCCGCGTTTTTTTTAAGCTCTCTTGGATTCTCTTTTGCCCCCGGTCTAGTTTTTAGCTTAGGCTACTGTTATTACTCGTCGTCCTCATGTGAAGCTACTTATACAGTATTTTATGTCAATATTACTCTATATGTGGAAGGGATATAGGGATAGCTTCATTTATAATTGAAATATTAGGCTATACTGTTGTATTTTCAGAGACCCCACAGATGGTTGAGTTTGCCGCTTTCATGGGAGCCAGACCTCTCTGTATGGGAGCTCAGCTCCCACTGGCTCCCACCTAACTCCAACCCTGGCCAACCCTCTGTCATCGTACCCCTCTGTCTCTGTCTGACCCGCTCTGTCCCGCCGCCCCCGGGATACAGAGGGGGCCTCTCTCCCTCCGCCATCACGTGAGGTCCTTCCTGACGGCGCCGAAGAGCCGCAGCAGGGCGTCCGCCCACAGCTCCCTCTGGTGGCCGGCGCTGGCGTTGGCCAGCACCTGCACGGCGTACACCATGGTGAGCACGGTCCGCTCAAAGTCCCGCCCGCTGAGCGCCGCCCGCCGCTGGGCCAGCGCCGCCGTCAGCCGCCGGATCTCGGAGAGCCGCTTGGGCAGGACGTCCTGGCAGACCACCACCAGCTTCCGGACCCCCCGCAGGGAGGCCAGCTCCTCGTCCGGGATGTGGACGGAGCCCTCGCCGCCGCCGCCGCCACCGCCGCTGCCGCCACCGCCACCGCCGCCGCCTTCGATCTGCAGGCCCGCCAGCAGGACCTTGTGTGTGTGTGTGTGTGTGGGGGGGGGGAGGGGTCACCGGGGGGGTCATCGTGATGGTCGAAGGCCAAAAAAGGTCGAAGGTTCAAGCGGCGTGTTTGAGAGGCATACGATCAATTAACTGGGTGTTCGATCGAGGTTTCACCTCGTTAGGTTAATCTACACCCCGTGGGATTCGTCAAGACATCGGAACAGGTTGCTATTGAGAGATACTTTATTAATCCCCCGAAGGGAAATTGGGTAATCGCGACTCATATTTGACGCTACTTCCATCCCTCTTCACGTGAAGGCTGCCACATCGCTTACACACCTGGCTTGCATGTTTAAATACAATAACAAAAATACAAAATGCAAATGCTCTGATGGCTTTTTCACGTTGTCTTCAATTTGGTGTTTTCAGGGAGAAAATGGCAGCAAAGAAGTGAAGATTAGTTCCGATTGGGCCTGCACGATATCAGCAAAATGTGCGATGTGCGAGATGATATGACTTGCGATAAATAACAAAAGAATAAAAAAGAAAGTAGAATTTTGGTCATGGTGAATACGTCGGTATGAATTTAAACAAATTTGCATATCGTGACGTCACCGACTGCGTCTCAAACCCGTAAAAGTTTAGTGGTCTCCTTGACGTCAGTCGAGATATTTCAATGTATTTTTCATGTAGGACCTATTGCTACGGTCCCTGAACCCGTATAACTTTGAACGGTGACCGCAAACATTTTCTTTACTGCAGCCACAGCCGTCATAAAAGACAAGCGCAAACCATTGATGAAATGAAGCGAATATAAAAGAAAGAACGTAGCCTACGTGTGTATGTAGGCAATTTATATTTGCGATACTTAATAAAATATAATTAATAGGGTTTTATTGTAGTTGCATTAGTTGTTTGAAGAGCAAACAAAACAACGGTCGGTCTTAACGCAAGTTTACAACCGGCAAGTCAGTCGGACTAAAAGGGAAAAAAAAAATGTTTGGGTCGGTCGGGTTACGACAAACCCAAATATTTTTAAGGATGGCCCGAGTGTGCGTGGCGAACTTATCGCATTACAGACCAGCTTTTGCGATGTGTTTATCCAGAACGTTCACATCGCGATGACGATGAAAATTCGATTCATCGTGCAGGCCTAGTTCCAACTTCTGTGGTCACTGTAACTGTAGCTTTAAAGCTAATACAGTAGATACTCCAATACACAAGTACAACTCATTCTGAACAGGGCTCGGAGTGAGCAGCACAGTTGGACAGGCTCCAACACTTGGAAGACATCAAACCTTAAGGGCCGGGAATGTTTTTTTGGACGCGGCCCTCGCTACATTCCAGGGAAAACATTTGGCTCCATAAGCTTGAAAACATCGCTGAAATAAATAGCATATGATCCATTTCAACCGCATTACGGCATCACAACTGGCAAGCACTGACCTCAAACAGCAGGTTCACCTCTGCCATTGAGCTCTGGAACATGGGGTTTACCAGGGAGTATGTTCCATGCTTTATCCTATAGGCGGACGGATACAGTGCTAAATGGAGGGAAGAATGGGGGGGGGATTTAGATTAGAGCATGTTCCAGTTTTCCTTGGAGCGTGTCACCTCTCACTGTATATTCAGGCAGTGCCAAAGGCTGAGATGAAGCACGCATCAACATAGACACTGCCTGGAATAATATGCTGCTTGGGTTTTAGTCTGGAGAGCCTCGGGAGGGTGTTCGGCACAGTTTGGATTTTCCACCTCCACCAGCGAGCACGTCAAAGCAACTGAACAGGAGGAGGTCTGGATCAGGCGTAGCTGAAAGTGTTATTGATTTTATTTTATTTTTTTTTGGTCTTTCGGTCATTCTCAGTGTTGTTTTTTTTTTTTTTTTTTTTAGATGTGGGAACGAAACTTGTTCTCTGCATTTGACCCATGCTATGGTTCGTAGGAGCAGTGGGCTGAGCTATGTTCAGCACCCGGGGAGCCAGTTGAGGGTTCAGTGTCTTGCTCAAGGACACTTCGACATGCAGACATTTGGAGGAGGGAATCGAACCGCCGGCCCGACGGTTAGCAGACCACCCGCTCTATCCACTGAGCTACTGCCGCCCCCAAATTCGGCAAATGAGAGGCGATTTAGAGTCATGCTAGTATCTGGATATGAGTTTTGTGATGTCCGCTGATATAATGCACATCTTGAGTTTGCTTACAATGAAATAGTGATATGAAATAATGAAATATCAATCAGCTGCTTTTCAGGTGACTTATAGTGAGTTTGGATTCATATCAGCAGTTACAGATTAGGTGCTTCAACAGAGCCTACATATAGACCGCAGACACACAATCCTGCTATGCCTTTGAGTCAAACCCCTCCTCTTCAATCACTACACTATGATTTCACTGCGAACAGAACCCCCCCCCCCCCCCCCCCCCACAGTTGTAATCTTTTATTTTCTTTGAATCGATTATTATTATTATTATTTATTTTTTTTACACCGGGGCATTGAGGTGATCTCCGCTGTCGCGATGAGACACAATGTTTTCAAAACCGGTAGCGACACTGGAATTAATCCCCACTATACCCTCTGGGTTCTGCCAATGTTATGATGAGCCTGGCCACCTTCCAATGTGATCCCCCCCCCCCCCACGTCGCCCCACCGCCAGCCCCGGTCCTCACCTCTACCGCCAGCCTGTCATTTATAAAACTCTTATGTGCTAACTTTATAGGAGCAGTGTGCGTGGGAGGTTGGAAGGTACAGCCGCGGTGGACTGCAGTAGATTAAGCTCCATTGATCTCGGTGAACCTTGTT
>JAXIVH010000022.1:4419496-4475467 GCA_036785325.1 Urophycis tenuis | reverse complement strand
CGTCTCTGCATGCTTGCAATAACATTCCCCCTCGTCTTCCACTGTCTGGTCGCCGTGATGGTGCACGTGATTCCACCCTTGTGCATGTGATATCATGCACGTTGGCTTTCCTCGCCCTCTCTGTTGCTGCCGCCTGTTCAAACAATGAGAGGCGTGCGCTGGCACGGGCCAAAACTCATAGCCCGCGTTACGCTTTCCCTCGACACAATGCGCGTCCAAGTCTGGGGGAGGATGACTGTTTAGTATTCCCTGTGGGGATGAGAGGGGTGGAGCGAAGGCAAGGCAGGTCCGTGGTGTTCCTGGTGTCATGACTCCTGGCGTGTCTACATAGTTCTTTTTTTTTGGGGGGGGGGGGGGGGGGGGGGGGGGGGGGTGTTTATATTTTGGTGTGATGTTAAAAAGTAAGACGAGGCAAGGAGTTGCCTGACACTCTGCGTTAGCACGCTACATTAGCGCTCGGTTAGAGAACAAAGTGAACCCGAAAAGCTGATGATGATACATCTCTTGCATCTCGTGTTGCGTCTGTATGAAATCACATCACTCCTCTCACTGCACTGAAATGGAGGCAGAATGCATTATCCTTGGTAGGGTTAACAGATGTGTCAGTTAGAAACCGACACATCTTCTGAAATGTGAGTGGATGTAACATCCGAGTGAAATTGAGTCTAATTTAATTGTGTCTGCTCTGATCTCATATTAATGTTTATCTATGTTATCTACAGTATGTAACATATATAGAATGCTTATATGCAAGTATATGTAAACATATACTTTCATATAATCTCATTTTAGCTAATAATTTATTCGTCAATATTATTTTGAATCCTAAAATAATCTATTATATTCATCTTCATATAATCTATCAAACATCATCAAAATATCATATAGTAGTCTACTTATCTTATTTGATTAATATAATCTTAATATGATAATGATTGCCTCCACCTGATACTGCTACTTTTATTTCATTCTATTTTATTTAATCTTTTTTTGATTAGCGTGCCTCATCCAAAACATTCCATTGTGTAGCATGACCGTAAGTATGAGTTGAACTTGAACACCTTCACTTCCTGTTCACCAGATGTCATTCCTAGCAGAGCACCAGAAACAGACAGACAGACAGACAGACAGACAGACAGACAGACAGACAGTCAGTCAGTCAGTCAGTCAGTCAGTCAGTCAGTCAGTCAGTCATCAGTCAGTCAGTCAGTCAGTCAGTCAGTCAGTCAGTCAGTCAGTCAGGTCAGTCAGTCAGTCAGTCAGTCAGTCAGTCAGTCTGTCTGTCTGTCTGTCTGTCTGTCTGTCTGTCTGTCTGTCTGTCTGTCTGTCTGTCTGTCTGTCTGTCTGTCTGTCTGTCTGTCTGTCTGTCTGTCTGTCTGTCTGTCTGTCTGTCTGTCAGTCAGTCAGTCAGTCAGTCAGAAGAAGGAGAAGAAAAAGAATAATAAGAAGGAGGATAAGGAGGAGAGGAGGAGAAGGAGAATAAGAAGGAGGAGAAGCAGAAGCAGAAGCAGAAGCAGAAGAAGAAGAAGAAGAAGCAGAAGCAGAATAAGAAGAAGAAGAAGAAGGAGGAGAATAATAAGGAGGAGGAGGAGGAGAGGAGGAGAAGGAGAATAAGAAGGAGGAGGAGAAGAAGCAGAAGAATAAGAAGGAGGAGGAGAAGCAGAAGAAGAAGAAGAAGAAGAAGAAGGGACCACTAGTTCCCTCCGGTGGACTAGTGGTCATAGTTTGTCTGCGCGACTTTGACACAAACATGAGAAGAAAAGAGCAGATGGTGTTTCCATCGGAGTGGTGGTGGTGGTGGTGGTGGTGGTGGTGTGGGTTGCCATTGAAAAATAAACCTTCGTCATCACAGCTACGGTTCAGCTCTAACTGGGGGTTTCACAGCTGGAGACGACACGCTAATAAAAGTAATGTTTGTCCTCAAAGCGAGTGGAGGTGAGGTCACACATCAACAAAAGACTGCAAATATAAAGCTGGATTCAGATTATTCAGAAAGGACTCGTCATCTCATTTTCCCACCAATGGGGGGCAGTCTTATTACACACATTCTGTGGGACACACAGAGAGTGAGAGGGAGACACGCACATGCAAACACACACACACACACACACACACACAGACACACACACAGAGACGCAAACACACACGCACACACACACCTACCCACACACTCCTCCTCTTGAGTTCCTGATTGATTCTGTGGAGAGACTGTTGTCCTTCTAAAGACTCTGGTGTTGACACTGGGATTGAGGCGTGACATGATTGAATCCTATTCAGATACAATCAATGTGAACGCTGCCACTTACCAGATCAAAGACTTCCTTTTGGGGTGGTGGATCAGATAGCGGCGGTGGCGGGGGGGGGGGGGGGGGGCACAGGGCATCGAAATGTTGTGAAGCTAAATCCCGCTTCCGGCTGCAGATTGGTATACGACTTTTGGTGACTTCAAATATATATGCTAATTAAACACTGAAATAGGAAATTGTACTTTCCTTCCGAGGCTAAGACTGCTTTAGACTCTCGCGTCTAATGGCCCAACATATAACAATGTATCGTGTCAATAGTGCCATATTCAGTGGACACCCAAGTCACGTAGACATGCGTGCATGCACAAGGGTGAACAACGCGTACCTCATACACTGTTGAAACAGTTTGATGAACCCAAACCTATCCGAACCATTACCTCATTGTCTTGCACTTTTGTACACTTTATTTTTTTATGTTGTTATGTTGTTGTTGTTGTTATGTTGTGCTGTTATCACTTTGTGTATTACCAGGTCGTGTCTTTGTGTATTACCAGGTTGTGTCTTTCTTTTGTGCTCCGGCATATAAATGCATGTCCGCGCCAATAAAGCCCCTTGAATCTTGAGAGGGCGAGAGACAAAGAGAGAAAGAGATACAGC
Source organism: Urophycis tenuis (assembly GCA_036785325.1). Taxonomy (NCBI): domain Eukaryota; kingdom Metazoa; phylum Chordata; class Actinopteri; order Gadiformes; family Phycidae; genus Urophycis; species Urophycis tenuis. The sequence goes on along the minus strand of JAXIVH010000022.1, from coordinate 4,472,564 downwards.
AAAAGGGAGACAGAAAGAGCGAGTGAGCGAGAGAGCGAGAGAGAGAGAGAGAGAGAGAGAGAGAGAGAGAGAGAGAGAGCGAGAGAGAGAGAGAGAGAGAGACTCTTCTGCATCAGCACAGCGTGTCACCGCCCTGCACTGACCACAGGACAGAAGAAGGCACGGCTCCCCCCGCTGGTGGGTTTGCGACCCAGGAGGGAGAAATGCTCTGCATGGTGATGGACTGTGGAGTCTGGTGTCCATGTCTCGGTAATAGGCATCAGGGGTGGGGGGGGGGGAGGTTTCTGAATCACATTCAGCTCACTCCACTTCCACCTCCAGCCCTGTCGTAGAGAGCAGCGGCAGCAGCAGCAGCAAAAGCAGAAGCTTCTCAAGGTGATACAGAAGCCACCAATCTCTCCGTCCCAGACACAAGAATTCCCCCCCCCCCCCCCCATCCCCTCTCGTCCGCTGGCCCGGCACCAGGTCCGACGCTGTAAACAAACCCGGGCCAGCTGCCTGGAGCTCTGCTGATTACAGGAAAGGTCAAATAATTTCATAGAAGCCAAAAAAAAGACCGAGTCCAAAAAAAAAGGAAACAATGCAGGAATTTGGACTAAAATGTAGCTCATGATAAGGCTGGGCACGCCGAGTATGCATCTGAAGAGGAAGACAAGAAGCGAACAACAGAACGGGAGTGGGTATACGTTCATGCACGGGTAATGAGGAGAATAGAACAATACATTGTGTACAAGGGTTTTTTTTGTCGGAGAGCATGGGAAAATATGTTTTCATAACTAGTTTCAGGAGCAGGTGGGACATGTTCTGGTGCCCTGCCAAATGAAAATAGCTGGCAATCATAAATGGCGGCCCCCAACAACAATGGTGAAGAGGAAGTGTCCGCTCTCTGAAAATAAATACATACCATCAAAAGCAAAATAGCTCACAACAGCAACACCACACATGGGGAAGTGTGGGTGAGCCACAATGGCTAATCACCGAGCAGGACAGTAAAATAATTACCTCGTGGAACCATCGCATGAAGAGGCACCAACATCGCTGCCAACTTAGAAGTAAACAGGAGCCAAACAAATGAACCAAAAACAGTACTTTAAGTTAATTACAACAGTTACATAAGGGTAAGGGAGACACTGTTTGGGAAGAAGCACCGAAGACTAACACCTGACCGCATGAACAGCTCAATGCATGCAATGCAAGCTGTTATAGATTTTCCCGCAGCTCTGCCATCAACACTTTCCAAGTTCCAATTAAAAGCTGAACTGAGTTGACGGGGAGGCGCCGAGGAGGGAGTTGTGACGAAAACCCAACACATGTGATGGAGGTGGGTGGGTGGGTGGTGGTGGTGGTGGTGGTGGTAGTAGCAGGGAGCGGTACACAGCGCCACAGGTGTAGATGGCTGCGATAACGACGCTTCACGGCCGTGGCCAGCCAGCCCGACGAACCTGACTCACGGCTCCGTTTGCAGTTTCCAATACCCCGACTAGTGTGTGCTCTCACCAGGGGGATGGCAGACGTCAACGCCTCCGCATCCCGAACGCCAGTCGGGGGTAGGGGGGTGATGGAGGGGGGGGGGGGGGGGGGAGCAGGAACAAGCTGGGTCGGTCTATAAGCTGGATGCAAAACCGGCCCACACACACACACACACACACACACAGTGATGGAGGAGATTCACCAGCACTACGAAGGCTGTTGTTGTCTCCGAAGTAAGGTTTGTTTTGGTTGTTTCCAGACAAGGCAGGAGGTCGCTGAGGTCCCTTCAGTGCGTCAGCGCTCTTACGGCTTGATGGAAGCAATGCGACGGCGAGAGATGCAAGTATTCATAGTCACATAAGTAGAGTCTCCGGTGGAAAAACTGAAAAACTGCGTCCTCTCTCTCAGCTCAGACAACACCATTCACCATCAAACACTGCTTGTCCGATGTCCACATGCCAAACAGTGGCATCCTCCTAATCTGCCTAATTTTCCACCTTCCAAGCCCTTCAAACTGCATCACAGCCGGTCGCTTATTGTCTCGTGTACTCAGAGGTTAAACCCACCCCCCCCCCCCCCAAAAAAAAAGACAAAACCGAAACAAACCCTGAGCTCTCCTCATCTCACCTCAAACATCTACCCCCGGCTGGCAGGTCTGTCTGTTTGAAACAGGCCTCCCCACTCAGGACAGCCAGAGCAGCGAGGGACAATATTCATCTCACTGCTGGGTGGCAGAACTGGCTTCCTCTCCATCCTAAATGATCCAATATGACTCATATGAGCCTTGGCTGGTAAAACGGCCGTACCCTCTGGTCAAGGAATCCAGTAATACCTCTCTTGCGGAAACAACATGGCTGACATTTGTTTCATTCAATATGAAACCATACCACTGCATTTTTTTTTTTTTTTTTAAAGATTAAGAGTTTGTACATTCAAATGTGTTTTGATAAAATCAAAGGTAACAAAAACAAAACAACAAAAAATGATTTTGTTTCTTAGTTAATGCAACGTTTCTGGCATTGCCATGATGATTGACATGCTCACACTGCTACCCCTAAAACCCAGCAGCTTGCATGTGAATCCTTGTCTTTGCATTGTGTATCCTCCAACTGAAACATTTTAGTAGACATTTTTGGCTTTACAGAGACTAGACATCTCTATCCTACTCCCAAGTCATTCTGTGCCCCCAAAGAATGGTGTGTTGATCATTTTAGTAGTCTTTTGAAAATGTTTTTCGTCTGCCTGGTACTTCATTGATGTATTCACGCGTCAACGAGCACTATTCATTTGTCATGATAATCTTGTTAAACCAAATGTGCATGTCAAACAAATCTTTGGAATATAATTTTCAGCGGAAGCTAAGTGAACAGTAAATTCAGCGTTGCCTCACAAAAAAACACGATGGGCCAACTCCATCCCAAAGAAGAATAGAGAAGAAGAAAATTAAAATGTTTTCATTGAAATTGCATCCTCAGTTCACAAGACTACACAATGAAGACAATGACTCAACCCAGCACCCCAGCTGTGTGGTTTCAGGGGTAGCGGTGTCCATATCCATCAACATGGCAGAACATGATAGAAAATGTTGCATTCACTGAACGGAGATTATGAAAACATTTCTCGCAAAAAGTGTCGCCAAAATGCATTTTAATTGAGTTCATTTTACACTTAAAATAAAACAAATGTTACCGTCGTTACTTCACCAGACAGAAGCTCGACGTACGCGATGTATTGCAGTTTCTTCCACCAATCGATAGGGGGCGCTGTACTGGCCATTGTCCTACGGGTCGTTTTTGGTCATTTTAACAAACTGCACTATACCGCTACTGATAAACTATAGCTCTTCTGTCGTTAAAGGTGTCCATCACCGAAAACCCGTTTAGTACTTGTCCTTTGAAATACGATAGGTCAGTCCGAGTTGCATATGCATACTTGCAGGTCAAAGTGTTCATCTACCCCCATTGCATGCATTAGCTAATGTAAGAAAATAGACAGATAAACGAGCGAGTCAGAAAAGCCTTACCAACTGATGTAATTTGGTGACTTACTTTGCATGGCCTTGCCTACCTCGGCTTGTGCCCGCCTGCAGTCCGTCACAGTGCTAAACAGTGCTGTTAGCCAATCAGAGGCAAGGCATTTAAATGTCATGAATATTCACGAGTAAGAGCCGAAATCCTGGCGTCCCCACCTCACCTCCTTCACCAAACTAGAACAGCCTGAAACAGGAGCACCAGAGCAGTTTTTTCTCACCAAAACCGTCTCACAGGGCATTCATTAATACTAAAGACCACCGCAACATTCATTAAACAACGATGCAATGACACCTTTAAGGTTTGAGATCACGTTGGGTAGAACCCAGCTCGGCCCAGGGGAGACGATGCATGGCGGAGAGACAGAGGGGAAAGAAATGTGCACCTATATGAGCACCCACCTGGGGTGAACTCTGTAGATGAGCCGATTGGCTCAGTTGAGGATAGTGCATCATCGACCCCAAACCAACCTCACAGTTGTGTGTGTTGGTGGCTGCCTTTGTGCTTCTCTGAATGTATCTGCTTTTGTCAAGGTCTCTCTCCTTGGGTCTGTGTGTTCATATGTGTCTGCTTGTGTCAGTCTTTTTGTCTGTATGTGTCTACGTATGTGTCCTTGTGTGTGTGTGTGTGTGTTTGTGAGTGTGTGCATGGGTGTTTGTCGACGTCCACGTGTTGTCTGTTTGTGTTGTCTGTGTTTGTCCACCTTCATGTGTTTCTGTTTGTCTGTCTCTGTGTGTGTATGTGTGTGTGTGTGTGTGCGCGCGTGTGTGTGTGTGTCCATCTGTGTCTTTCTGTCAATACCACATGAGGATGTGGGGAGGGAGATGCCGATTCTGTGTTGTCACCTCCCAAACTGTCCTAAAACAGGATGTTTCTACCAGAACCATATTTCTGCTATAACATGACAACTAAAAAGCACACATAAAAAAGAGAAGAACACAATTTCCTTTTTTTTTCATTTTTAATAAAGCTGCTTTACAAAAAAAAGGCTTTATTTCGAGAGTGACGGGCCCAATAGAGCAGAATCAGTGTGTGTGTGTGTGTGTGTGTGTGTATTTCAGTGTGTGTGTGTGGTATGTGTGTGTGTGGTGTGTGTGTGTGGTATGTGTGTGAGTGTGTGTGTGGTATGTGTGTGTGTGTGTGTGTGTGTGTGTGTGTGTGTGTGTGTGTGTGTGTGTGTGTGGTATGTGCTCTCTGCCAACAATGTGGAAATTGGGAACACCCTGTGTTTACCATCTGCGGAGCAGTTACATAATCTGGTCTTCTGATAGCAGGGTTTAACCAAAAATAAACAGCGCATATTGAGATTGACAGAATATCAGTAGCAGAGACAAACAAACTAAAGAGGTCAATCCTTTACACACTCTCCATTTAATTGCTGGAATAAACATACCAGGGGCCCAGCAGACTTCATGACATAAGGACCTCATTGGGACGTCATTGTTTGTAAAACAATATTAGCTCGTCTGAATTAATCTTTAAAACTGATATCAGGAAGGATTGGATGCTGAAAGAGGAGAGGAAGAGACAACATACAACAACAGAGAGAGAGAGAGAGAGAGAGAGAGAGAGGCGTCATTGTCATCTCCATGGGGTTGTGCATCTTGTTGACTTAAAGGCGAGCGCATTTGAAAATCGCTCCCTTGTTAAAAATTCTCAGACCACGATCCCCCCGGTCCGCACAAAGCCGGGGTGTCTTCCGCTGAGCGAAGTGTCTTCTCAGAAGCGTTAGATCTGCTTCCACGACACACAACAAATCCTTTTTTTCCCCGCCACTGCTCGCTCGCTCAAAGACAACACATGGGATTTTGCTATTAAATCCTATGGTTTAGCATTACAAAGCTCTGGGACGGTTTCTACGATCGCCCGCTAGCCATGACCGGCCTTCTCGCCGAAGAGCAACTCGCCATACGTGCATTCATCTCGAGTAAGGTGCTGTTGCACAAAGAGGCTTGACGGTGAATGTTGAGGTACAGGTGGTTCAGGCTACTGATCCCAGAAGCTTTCAGCTGGGAGGCCGAACACAGTAACCATGACAATATTTACTATTTTGTCACCTTAGCAGATGCTTTTATCCAAAGCGACTTACAGTGAATTCAGACACAGGCCATGAAGGAGCAGGTAGGGTTAGGGCATATTTCTCAGACAGACAGGAATAAAAACCCTACACACATGGGTTCGAAAAACACCCGGGCCACGACAATACCCTGCCACCCAATATGATAACGAGCCAGACGCATTTTGCTCAACTCCCTGCACATTGATAATTTACTACTTATGGATTTGTTATGGACAGGACAGTGAAGAGAAACAGTAAGTTTGAAGGTTGACCAAGGGAGGGAATGCCATGTGTAGGAGGAGGACCACAGGTCCTAATGACCCGCGGTTCCCCTACAAGGCGTGTCAGGTTAGCGCCCTGGCTGCTATAGGGGCCACTGGAGATGCTGCTGGAGATCCTCGATAATACATTTTGGGTACTTCCTTTTTCTGTGTTGTTTTACATTTGTTTTTGTTTTTTTAATCATTTTAGATTAGATTAGATTAGATTCAACTTTATTGTCATTGTGCAGAGTACAAGTACAGGGACAACGAAATACAGTTGGCGTTCTAACCAGAAGTGCAAATGAGCGATTAAGGTGCAGGTTGAAATGCAGAAATGCAGAATAAGGTGCAAAATTGAAAAGTGACAGTGGTTATTAAAATGACGGTAATTATAGGCAGTTAACAAAGTGACAAACAGTGCAGATGGAGGTAGTGATCATCGAGGTATTAAACAGTTACTCACAGTGGCATAACATGCAGGTGAAAAGTGTAAAGTGTAAACAGTATACAATGTGCAAAATAGAAGTAGTGCAAATAGAAGTAAGTGTGCAGGTGGTGCCCTCCATGTTGCAACCTACCCTAATTGGGTATGGGGGGGCATACCCAATTAGTGTCATCCACACCTCCAGCTGGTGTGAACAGGCTTCTGTGATCACAGCTTGTCTGGTGAAATAAGGTTAGAAATCGGCAGCTACCTTCCCTGCTGGTTTCCCCGGCTCACTTTCGCTCGACCACCCGCAAGATACGTTCTGACAAACTGTCGCACGGAATCGCACCTCCGTAAGTGATTCCGCGCGGCAAGTCGATCACGGAGGGACCATAGACTGTATATATATATGGACAAACCCTCCGTGACGTCACCCATAGGCATTCTTACCAGCGGAGATGAAGCCTAAAATTGAGCTTCTGGGCGCCGCCATCTTGGACATTTCAGTCTGTGTTCTAAGCCCGCCTACCTCCAGCCAGACCAATCAAAGCCTCGAATCCGTGAAGGTCATGCCGTGATGACATATGACAGCTGCCAATCAAGTTGACCACGCCCTTAATTATTCATAAAATAAATCCTTCTCTGTGCATTAAAATAATGGATTCTAAAAAAATTCACCCCCCTCACAGTTGTCATGGACTCGAACACTACTGAAAGACACCAAAACCGTTTTTTGAACCAGGCTGTAAACATGTTTATTTTGGCTGTAAAGTTGGACATTTTAACATGGGTGTCTATGGGAGTTGACTCCGTTCTGCAGCCAGCCTCAAGCGGCCAGTCGAGGAACTGCAAGTTTTTGCACTTCCGCATGGGCTTCATTTTTCAGCATGGAATGTTGCCGCTTGGGGGGGACACTTTAAGGTCACGGTTCTGTCGATCGCTCCGTTCGATCGACATGGCGTCATCTATTTCGATCGAAGGTTGGCTCCGCTTTTTGATGCATCCTTCGATTACAGTTATCAAAGTGAAAGGCGCCTTTACGTCAACATGTAACCTTTCAGCAGACGCTCTTATGCAAAGCAACTCGCAATCGAGGCTGAAAAGTAAACAGCACATATTGAGATTGCCAGAATATCAGTAGCAGAGACAAACAAACTAAAGAGGTCAAATCCCTTTCACACATTCCAAACATTCCAGGGGCCAAACAGACTTCATGACATAAGGACCTCATTAAGACGTCATCATTTCCGTAAAACAATCTTAACTCGTCTAAAGGAATCTCTAAAGGTGATATTAGGAAGGATTTGATGCAGAAAGAGGAGAGGAAGAGGGCAAGAAGGAAGAGACACAATAGAAAGAGAGAGAGAGAGAGAGAGAGAGAGAGAGAGAGAGAGAGAGAGAGAGAGAGAGAGAGAGAGAGAGAGAGGGGCTTGCAATTGAGGCTGCGAACAAAGCAAAGATCAAATAAAACAACGTGCCAGTGGGAGGGCTGCCTGTGCAAGCATTTAAAAAAACAGCTGATACACGGCTGATGTCACTTTAGCAATGAGAACATAGGCTTTATTTTAATTACTGTAATGAGATGTAATTGTATTTTTAATTATAATCCCTAGTATTAATATGAGCGGTCCAGAGATAATGGAAGACACCGCACTTTCCCCCAGACCCTGCGGGTCGGTCCGGGCTGCTGGCCCATTACTCATCCACACACACTGATACACACACAACTGACAGTGAACAGAGTGTATGAATCTTCTCACACACGCACGCACGCACGCACACACACACACACACAAACGTGCCCGGATGAGCATGCACATACACACACACACACACACATGCACACACACCTACACACACACACACACACGCACGCACGCACGCACGCACACACACAGACACACACACACACACACACACAAAACCAAGTAATGCACATGAACACAGAACAAAGGCCTAGCAAAAAAAAACAAAACATGAAACGCACCCAGAAACCAAACACAAAAGACACACAAAAGACATGTACACGCACGCAACCAAGATTGGCGCACATACAAACCAATGGAACCAAGGCACGCATGAACCTGACAGAAACACACACACACACACACACACACACACACACACACACACACACACACACACACACACACACACACACACACATCCTTCCTCCCTGAAGAAGAAGAATACATGATCGAGATATGATCAATATATGTAACTATGACCTCAATAAATAAGTTAAACATAGAGTGGTAAAGGGGCATTTGACGCATTTTGTCCAAAGTGACTTACATTTGTGGGGTTTGACATGTGGACAGTTGGAGGAGGAGGGGGATCGAGGGGATCGATCCGCCGACCCCACAGTTAGTGGACGACCCGCTCTGTCTGCCCGCTCTACATACTGAGCTACTGCGTGGTACCAACAATTTCTCAGTAAAAACATCTATGTCTGACAGTTCAAATATACTCTTGCTCCCCCACCCGACCGGTCACTCAGTCTCAGTCCAAAATAAGAGCGAGGTCTTCTGAAACATGAAGGTGAAACCTTTTGGGTTCTTGGTCTTCATCTTGAGGCAAATAGAAAACTGAAGTGCGAGGAGAGAAGCTGCAGTTTGCTAAACTCGGACATGAGTAACCAACCAATAATGTCCCCCTCTGATTCTCTCACTAGAACTTCTTACCCCGTGTCCTTCTGTTCTCTCCCCCTGTCGCTCTCCTTCTATTTATTTCTCACTCCCTCTCAGTCTCCCGCTACCCTTGACCGAGCAGAGGAAAAAGTCTGTTAACTTCCCTTCTCTCTCTCTCTCTCTCTATCTGTCTCTCACTCTCCCAATCTCGGGTTCTCCCCTCTCCTCCCACGCTCCATCTCTCCATCTCTCCATCCCTCACAGAGCACGGAGGGAGGACTGCCTCCTCATCTACCTCCCTTGGTGAAAGCCCGGGCAGGAGGGAGTGTACCAAACCGAATTTCATGTTCCTTTCACGGGCAGCCATTCTTAAGGGCCTCCCGTTCCTCTCCAGACAGATGTGCATTCTCCTTATGTTCAGGACATCAACAGACACACAATCTGGTCTGTTGGGGAGAACAGACGAGATTTTGTCTGTTGGACCACTCATTCAGTAGCACCACAAGTTTGGATGGTTTGTTTTTTTCCACAAGTTGAGAAGATCTGGAGTGTTTTTTTCCCTCCAGATCTCTTTCCTTGACCCCCCCCCCCCCCCCCCCCCCCCCCCCTTTCATCTCTCAGCCTCAGGTGAGGAGTGAGAGGGGGTCAGGGAAAGAGATCTTCACGTCTCACAGGATCAATCGCATCTGGGTGAAATATGTGTCTACGTGTGTATGTATACTGGATGTCAAAAAAATTCCCTTGGGATGAATTAAGTATCCATCTACCATCTATCTATCCATCATCTTGGCAACGGTTGGTTTGGCCCAGATCTCTGAAGAAAAGTCCTTCTCCTTATTAAAACCTGCAACATTAGGAAACGTTCTGCACCGAGAGCCTTCACGTTCCTACCTTCACGTTCTTACAATGCCATCCAACATCTGGACGGCAATTCCCTCAACCACGTCCTTTCACCCACGCCTTTTTTAAGGAACAAAAGCAAAACTAAACCAAACTAGCTGCTTAATTCAAGAGAAGTTTGTCGCCAAAATGACATGGGGACAAAAAAAAGAAAAAAAAATCCCAACAACCACTCCAACATCTCTTTATTTAGAAAGCCTGCAGTAGCATCAGGGTTCTTTTTATGCTCAGATGCACTCAGGTGTCTTTTTTTTTTTTTTTCTTCTTCTTCTTCTTCTTCATTCTCCTTTCTCTCCTCACAACAACGTCACGGTGGCTATCAAGATGAATGAGGCTCACGCACAGGGAGAAGCCGGGCGCCGGGGTGCGGTAAACCTCACGTTATTTGTGCTTTCGTTCCTTTCCACGAAGTTTGACAGCCTAATTGCTCCGAGCTAGCGCTGTCTGCGCAATTAAAATACCCCTGAATGGTGACAAGTGAGCACAGAGGTAGGGGAGGCTGGTGGGTGGAAACCCTGTCTCAAACATCGGGTCTTTCAGAGAGATGGTTGGAGGGGGGGGGGGGGGGGGGGGGTACCTCTGTTTGGACAATAGCTGACAGGGCGGCGTTTCCGGCAGGGGAAGGTGGAGGGGGGGGGGGGCGTTGCTGCAGAGGAGAAGTTCCATGGTGGAACTCTCCTCCCAATAGTGTCCAGGATGGTGGTGGTGGTGGGGGGGGGGGGGGGGTTGGGGGGGTCTTCAGGGGATTCTTGTTGGTTGTGACCTCACGACGTCACATTTCTATCTCACCGATCAATGTTCCTTTTGTGGGGTGTCAGGCGAGACCTTTGGTTATGGCGTTGAGGATACATTTATGGATTTCATGGCAGGGTCAGAGCTAGAAAGATGGCGGTTGGATGTCGGACTACTGTATGCCACGCATACACACACACGCACGCACGCATACACACACACACACACACACACACACAGTCTCACACATTCTCACACAAGTCACACACCAACACAGTGCTGCCTTTGAGTATCACTGTGAAAATACAGCTCATTCAACAGCTCAAAACACATGCATCTCTCGTGTCTCATTTTCCCTGTAACAAGTGGTACCTCTCCTTGTTATAACCCCCCCCCCCCATAAATAAAGGCCTTTGTTGTTAGTTTTTAAAGAAAAATCACCAAAAACCCAGACCATCTTGTTAGTGAGACAACAAAAGTGAAAGTGAAAGTGTGATGTCTCCCAGAAGAGCTTCCTGGGAGGAGCTCTCCATCACATGGGCATGATGGAGAGCTCCATGCAACCTGCCTGCATCACACTGCTTCCTTACACACACACACACACACACACACACACACACACAGAGACAGACACACCTACATCCACACACACACACACACACACACACACACACACACACACAGACAGACACACCTACATCCACACACACACACACACACACACACACACACACACACACACACAGACAGACACACCTACATCCACACACACACACACACACACACACACAGACAGACACATCTACACACCTACACACACACACACACACACAGACACACCTACACACACACACACACAGACAGACACACCTACACACCTACATCCACACACACACACACACACACACACACAGACAGACACACCTACACACCTACATCCACACACACACACACACACACACACAGACACACCTACACACCTACATCCACACACACACACACACAGACAGACACACCTACATCCACACACACACACACACACACACAGACAGACAGACAGACAGACACACCTACACACACACACACACACACACACACACACACACACACAGGCTCAAAGCCCTGCTTGCTTACAAGGGCCACATACGCATTCAGTTTTTAATCGTAAAAGTATTATTGATGTCCGAGTCCGTGGAGAACATTCTGGCAGCTTTTAGTTCAGGCAGTTTTTCAAAGTCTCTGGATTCCTTATTATTATTATTTCACCGTGCGAATGTTTCACCACAACTCCACTCCTACCACATAATTAGCCCACAAAACGACAACTGGCAATGATCTCCCTCTCCTTGGGCGGTGCTTCATGATGTGTCAACGTAGAAAAAAAAAGGGTTTTCTTTTGCAATTAGTCAGCTTGTTTATGCGACAGCTCTATTTGAGACTCAAGACAAGGTTTAATTAGGCAAAGAGGAAGCCTGTGGGACCTTCCTGTTGGTATGATGAACAGGAAGTCGCATACGTTTTTGTTTACATCGTGGCATTCTACTTCCTGTAAGCTGCCAGACGAGTACAAAGTATTGACCCCCTCCAGTCTCTAGCTGGATGTCAGTTACCACGCGCAGAACTGCAATTAGTCTTTGCTTTATGTTAAGTTATGATGTAGTTATGCGGTCAATATGTGGACACCAAAATAAAGTTAAGCGTTTGTTTTGATAGAACAGCACAATCTTTTACATTTTACATTTTGTTTAACTATTTTGAAATGTAAGGGCATGTTTGAACTTAAACGCAGCTTGTTTTGAACCTTTAGATTCTTTTAATACAAGCTTACTTTTGTTTCAGGATGACCTATGGTGGTTATTTAAACAATCCATATATGTTTTGTGGTGACCATTTGTGGTGTTTTGTGGTCATTTCAAAGTTCAAAGTAAAATGTTTGAAATGGTTTTCTATCACTCACACTTGAGTGCGGTCAGTTTTCCCAGCTGCCTGTGTTTGCTTCATAAAAATGTCAAGAGTAAAATATCTCGGAAAATAGATAAATACTGTGAGATTAGTTCACACCCACCTATTGCCCAAACCAAACTTTGTAATCGTTTTCTGGCCAAAGTGATGACGGAATCCAGGATGTGTGAGTGAAATCAAAAAGGGGGCAAAGTTCCCTCATTGGATTGCTCTGTGTGCCCTCTACTCTTTGTCAACATGACCTGGATAGAAATGAAGTACTTTCTTCAATGTGTATCCTTTTTCCTCCTGCATACAACCTGCCTGAATCCCATGTAGTCCACCGGGGCCAGAAGGCCCTTCTAGAATAACAAACTAGCCGCCGGCAAAAAGATGTAATGACTTTTAAAGGAGGGAGAGAAATGAAATTAATTAAACACTGGTACCTGCTCCCCGCTGGGAATCCATAGAGAGGCCACCCAGACAATAAGACGCGCGAGATAATGGAGGTGGTATGAGAGGATATTAACCTCGCTTATCGTTTCCCCTTCTGAAATCTGTGCGTTTGGGCTGAGACACATCAGGGGACACAACAACTCTGCATCTATTTAACATGCCCCACTGAGATATTGCACGTTTTTGCACTATTGATTTTGTTGACGGTGCGCGTGCTTCCTCTTTATCTCATCGATGTCCCGGCATGCGGGTCACCGATAGCGACCGTGCGAGGACCTGATGGGTGTCTGAAATCCAGAGAGCAGGGTGGAATGATAGAACTAAAACTGTAGCATCTCATTTCCGCTCATTTCACGTCAAACGAAGCGGCGAAGCAAAAAGCACAAGTGGTTCCACACCTCTCCCGTCATTGACAGCACCCTCGTCGTGAGGCCAGAGGACATTTTGTTCGAGTTTGTTGTGTGGTTTGATGGCAAAGAGAGTTCATATTATTGGCCAGGCGACACAGAAGGATGTTGTGCATAAAATAAACACGTTTGGTTTTCATGCAGGCTGCTGGGTCTTGTCATTAACCCAAGGGCCCAACAGAAAATGGCGCGTCGCATTATCATCAGAGTAATTTCAAATAGCTATTTCCCTCTGGGATTATTAAGGTATTGATGTCTGTCTGTCTGTCATTATATACGCTCCACAGGGTGTGTGACAAACCATATATTTGTGCAAAAACAAAAAAGAATGACATCATTATGAGTGATGACATCATTATAGTCACTCATGATGTCATCATGAGTGATGACATCATTATAGTCACTCATGATGTCATAAGTGAATGTCATGAGTGAAAGTGATAAGTGGACACTGGAACTCATAAGGGAACATTTTCTTCTTTCTCTTTTGACTCCGCATTAGTTACTACGGCAACAGTTCTGAGCTAAACAACAAACGTGCTGCATGGCAATTATTTGTTTATTAGTGATTTAGCCCCAGAAAAATCCCCCCTGACTTCTGTTGTATATGTCCTTCAAAGAGAAAGTGGGGGTTAGGGCCTCTTCCTTGATGATGCCTTCTCTTAGACCTCAGTGGATGAGGTTTGAACGCAGATCCTTTCAGCCGGAATACACAAATCCTAACCAAAAGACTATCCTGCCCCCCTGCATGACAACAGCTGCTGAGTTGAACGGTTAGCATTTATTCTTACATAAAACTGAATCTCCTTAAACCTGAAAAGAGTCGTTTTTTGTTCCACATGATCATAAAACCATGTACCGTTCTCTGGAGGTCAGATCAGAGGCAAAAAAACAAGCATTCATCCACAAATGGTCTCCCTGCTGCTGGCTTTTATCAACCACATGTTAAGCTAGCAGCCAGATGGCGGCTGGCCCTCTGGAAACCTAGATTGGAGATATTTGGAGAATAAACAACCTGTAGGGGTGGAACAAGAGGGGAAAACATTGCCCAATGTTCTGGTGGTACTGGCTTTGGCAGAGGCCGAATACAAAAATGTAAATGGGAAAAACGAATGAGGAGAGAGCGCCGTTCATGACAGTGGGAGGCAGAGGAAGTGAAATGAAAGGGATATGTGCTCTCAGGTGTCTTTTAAAAAGAATGGTCAAAGGTCAAAACAATGCTGGAGTTATGGTGAGTCAGAACAGCAACCGACGGCAAACCAGCTAAAGGGGGCATTTTAGCAGACCCTTTTTTTGTCCAAAGCGACTTACAATGTGTACATTTGCAGGGTTTGACATGTGGACAATTGGAGGAGGAGGATCAAGGGGATCGACCCGACGCCCCGCTCTGTCCACCCGCTCTACCCACTGAGCTACTTGCTGCCCACATCCAATTAGCTAAAGCATGGCATCAGCAAATGTCAATTCAGGAGGCTTACGGGCGTGAAGATTTGTGTCCTTAATCAGCTTTTTGCCCCCATCTCTTGCTTTCATACTCTGCGCCACTGGAAGTGGCTTTTAGACCAAAACTGCTGTCTTCTTGAAATGGAGACCGAAAGAAATCTGACCGAAGACCTGGTCGATCAAAGGAGAGAAGGTTCACCAGCTGAGCCATGAGGCCCTTATAGTCTGGGTGGTCATTAACCAGGCCCTGTGTTACTGTAGGAGGCTCAAATAATGGTATGCTTTTCATTGTTTCAGAGGGGTTTTTTTTGGTAGGTTGGACTTTTCTTTTATTCTGATCGTTACATCTATACCGTAGGCCTTTCTCTCTTTCATTGTGTAGTCTGGTGTAAAGTACTGAGAGGTAATAGAATGGACGAACTTGAGGCTGAAATAAAAGCCGTTTCCTATGTGCATGCAGCTCTGGTGAGGAATTACCATTCTGAGGTGATTAGCGCTCAGCTACCCATTTGTGCTTTCTGAGCCTGTTTGCCATCGCATCGTTTCTTAGCTCAGAATTTGAGGTGGTGAGTCACAGAAGTGATTTATAGTGACGCTAAATTGTTTCCGTTTTTGCAATGACACACTCAATGTTTCAATTTGAAGTCAAATAAACATTGTGTCCGTCTGTGTCATGCCTAGATAGCAGATATGATTCTTTTGTTTACCAGACTTTTTCCCTCTGACAAAACATTGCACGGCCTTATCTCTCTGGCCTTAATATCTTTCCCCCCCCCCATCTTCCACCATTATTGACAACAAAAATAGCATTTCCTTAACCTATACACCTTTTGGGGCTCCTATTATTCTTCAGTCTTACACTATAGTGATGTGAAGAAACAACTCTATTAGTGCCAGTGAATCAGCATTGGTATTCAAAAAGTGCCCACTCTAGGGCTATGGAACGGAAAAGGTTAATGGAGTGCACATATTCTATTTTCAAAAGATTTCAATTAAATCACCCTCAGCCCAGAGGAACCGCTACACGCACACACACACACACACACACACACACACACACACACACACACACACACACACCGAAGAACAAGAGAAGGTGTAGCGCTATTTGCGGAACTTGTTCTTCCGCACAAAAGACCAAGTAAATGCTTCTTCATGTCGAGGATAATTTTCTACACGTATGCCTCGTGAACAAGCTGCCATTAGCTTGACCTTGACGTTGTCATTTAAGGGTGCCCGCGCGTGTGAGAAACCCGCTTTGAGCACATTGCGCCATTGATTCCCTCTCAAAAACAAATCACATAGACCGAGAACGAACAACAACAAAAAAAAAAAATCAAAAACTGAATGCAAATGAGCATTAATCAGTCTCTCGGGGAGACCGCAGCACCAACTGCCAGCACCTTTACTGAGTGGCCAGCCTCCCAGCTTGTTCCCCCGAGCTAGTTTCACACGGAAAGAGCTCTGGGACCCCTTTGCCAAAGAAATTCAAAAGAAGCCTACGTAATTGGTAGGAATCTAGCACTCCGCCGCGGTCCCGTGGGGGATGTCTGTGTGATATCGTCCTCCTGATATCAGCGCGGTAGCATAAGTCCCTGCTTGAGACGGGCATTTCTTAACAGTGCTGTACGGGCCCCCGTCTGGCCGTCCGACAAAGTTTCCTGGTTAAATGTCATCTCAACGTCGGTTGAGTGTGAGTCAATAGGCTCCTTTTCACAGAGGTGTCGTTGTAGGAGAAGCACAGGTGTCGCTCCTAACACAAATGATAGGTCTGCTCCTTTTATGTGTCAGGGCGTGGGTGGTGGACTAAACGAGATGGATAAGAGAAGATAAGAGAAGATAAGCCTACTACTCATGCTTGGCTACATAAAAGGAGTAGACCCGTCATTAGTGTTTTCTGGAGTCTGTACGGTGATCAGAAAAGTTTGGGATGAGTTATTGTACTTTGGAGCTCTACTAAACCAAGCTCGCATCAGTAGAGCCACATATCTAGTCTATAGGTGGTCTAAAAGGACATGAAAAACAATTATGTCAATCACAAGTTACGCAGCCCAAAGCAATTGTAAATCAGCTTGCTTTGTCTGACAAGCAGCTTAGAACAACGTCAAAGTTTTATATTTATAATGACAAGAAACAAAGTAAGACAGCTTTTGATTTATTTACTTGATGCATAAAATTCTGTCAGTCGACAGGATAGTTCCACTGCTAATTGAAAGCTTCCCCTGAGAACTTGTGCGCATGGATGGCTTGCCCATCAGCTAAAAGATGCGTTAGACTGACTGAGATACAGCTAGATAAAGCAACTTGAACAAATTAAGTGATTTGAAAAATTGATTGAAAAAAACTAAACAAACAACAAACAGTACTGTGTCTTGAGATAGTTATTCTTTCAACAGCAAAAGTGTTATAAATTTGGATTTGGTCCATTTGGTGGTGGATTGTGACAAAAAACAAGAAAGTCTCGCTTTATTAACGAATGGCTGAGCTACGTGACTTTGACCTCGATGAGATCAGAGTAACATAATGCAGTTAATTCCAAAGTGTATCGACTGTGACTCATCATGAGATGTGGAGGATATCTTTGTTGTGTGCACTGTGTGCGTGTGTGTGTGTGTGTGTGTGTGTGTGTGTGTGTGTGTGTGTGTGTGTGTGTGTGTGTGTCTGTTTGTCTGTAATGTGATCGTGGAGCTTACTTTTTAATGAGCCAACCAGGAGACTGCCAGGGCCTGGCCAGACTGATTATTAAGATTCCCACTGTCACAATGCTACTTGTCTTTGACAAGTTTGCTCACTTTCTTCACTCGGCTGTCTTGTAGCTTTGAATGGAATTCTTGACAATAAACATTAGAAAATCCTATTATTAAACGAGATGCCATTGTACTGTATATCAATGTGTGCCAATATATTATACGTGTGTTCTTCTCCTATGTCTTTGACAAAGAAATGGTAAATATGGCTTTGGCATATAGCTGCAAAGGGCAAGCTGCACCAAGGTAAATGCTGGCGCTACATGGGGATGTGAGGTGAGGTTTGCTGTACGTCAAGATGTTCCGCCGCTCACAAAGTGGAGATGAACGACTATATCAGCCAACAAATCTCACCCGGTTCTCTTGAGTCACTGTGCTCCTCCTATAAGTCCTGCACCAGACAAACAAACAAACAGAGCCTTCAGGAAGGAAATCAATCTACCGACAGACAGGGCAAGAAACAAAAAGATGGACTTTGAGGAGTGACACTGTGGTTTCTTCATCACTTAATGTGTCGTTTCGTCCGTGAGGATGTCTTTAATGTCTGATCATCGTTTTTAAGCCCCTTGAAAACAAGATGGTTCATCTCAAGAGAGGCTGATCATAAAAATAATAATTATATTAATGATTCCACATTTAATTTATCCGTCAATTATTTCCATTCAATTGTATTTATATAGTGCCAATTCATAACATATGAATGAATAATAATAATAATAATAATAATAATATTACAACTGATAGTAACAGATTCTAGCGGTTGTCGTCGAGCAGCAACATGGGGGCATGAGATGTTCCCAGAGGCACCTGCACCTGGTCAAGAAAGCACAACACTCCGGGAATGACGTGTGAGTTAGTGACATAGTAGTGGCTAAGTGTTTACCTGAACAGCCTTAAGTATAAGCCTTATCGAAGAGGAAGGCTTTAAGTTTACTCTTTAATGTAGACAGGGTGTCTGCCTCCCCGAACCCAAACTGGGGTCTGGTTCCACAGCAGATGAGCTTAATAGCTGAAGCCTCTGGCATAAAAAAATGCTTTTAGAGACTCTAAGAACCACAAGTAACCCTCCATTCAAGGACCGCAGTGGTCTAATTGGATAGTACACGATTATGAGCTTTAAGATATGACGGTGCCTGACCATTAAGAGTTTTGTAGCTCAGTAAAGTTTTGTACCCTTCTATCCAAAGGGACTTGCAATCAATTTTAGGAGCAGGTAGGGGTTAGTGCACCTGGCTCAAGGAAGCCTTCTGGTAGACTGCTGACATCAGGGTTCGTACCCAGAACATTTCGGCCGGGAGTCAAACACTGTAACTATCTATGTCCCCTCAATAAATAACAAACCAGCCGATTTCCTGCTTTCCAATGCACAATCTACCAACTCAACCACACACAACACACTCAAAAGGCTAATGTCGACTGTGAAAAGAGATACAACAACTCTGGTGCACCACCAAAACCAGATCAGATGAGCAGATAAAGACAGTGTCAGCAGCTTATTCACTTCCACCACATTATTCAGTCTGTAGCCAGGCCCGGGCTACAGACTGTGCTTGGGCTTTTGAAGCAGCGCTTCAGTGACGTTTTGATCACGCGCAATACATCTTTCTTTGACCCCCAAGAGGGAAGCGAGGGCACGGCCATGGGCCCAAACTCTTAGGAGAGGGTCACTCTATCAGTTCTTATTTTATAGAGGTGAAAGTGTGTACTGCTCACACAGAGAGTTGAATGTTAATAGCGAGTAGTGAGACTTTAAACACAGCACTGGACGCAAGGTTGGGGTTGGGGGGCGTAACTACTGACCGTTGACGGTCGTCATGGCGTCTTGACCGTTGTTAGGCTATTATTTATTATTATTATTTGTTATCTCATGGAGAGACGTTGTTGTGTTTCAAGGGATGTTGCTTGTGTCTCGAAAGCAAGACAAGGCTGTAATCTCAATGGACGTGTTTTGAAATGGGGGTCAAAGTTGAAATTTTTTGACCTTTGGAAAAAAAAAAAACAGCTGTCTACAGGACCCAGTGTAGCATCAAGGCTACGTTGGGCTTCAGCGCTCCACTCACTCACTCACACAATTGGCAACGCTGATGCAAAAAAAATCACATTGTGTGTTGACAGCTTGAGTCTATATTGATGCTGCGGTGACATCCAGGAATCACGTCTCACTGGGCCTCCGAAGAGAACGCAAATGTTGACGCCGAATTTTCTACAAAAAAAACGTTTATTTATCTGCCCTGCCTGCTGCGTCTCTCCGTCTCTCTCCTCGGAAAAGGAGTTCAGAGTTACAACGCAATTACATGAAATGCAACCATTTTTTATCCGACCATTAAATTGTGCAACTTCTCATCGGTCATAAATAAAAAAACGCAAAGTTTTGCTCAGGTCCCGTGGTCGGGGGGCGCTGGCAGGCAGCGGTGACGGCTGAGACCAAAAAGACCAAAAAGACAGAAAAAAAAAAAAAACAGGACTAAAGGGAAACATTTTCTTTCACGGAGTCACTGGGACGAAGCCTTCCGGGAAGCGGCGGTGTCTCGTGGAGGAAATTACCCAGAGATCCCTGCTGCTGCCGGGCGCGTAAACGCACGGCCACGGCCACGGTAAGGCCGGACGAGCGGCGGACAGGCGCCGGAGCTGCACAGTTGTCACGCACGGTGTAATGAATTCGCTTTCATTTCCAATTAAAACGCCCCCCAAAAACTGCGTTACATCCAGGCCGGCACTGATTCCTGCGCAAATGACCGTGTCCACGCGAGTATGAGCGAGCTGGGGTTTTGACGGGGCTGCCGAGCTGGCGAGCGAGTGAGCGAGCCCGCAACACGGCTCCCCGCGTCGGCCTCACACAAGGAGGCTGGAGACACTCCCGGTTCCTCCCTGCTGCAGGGAGGGAGTGTGCTGCGCAGCTCGTGTGAAGCTCGTTGTCGAGCGGGAAAAAGTTCCAGCAAAAACTTTCTGGGCTCCGTCCGTCCGTCTGTCTTGACTCCCTTGCATTGCCTTCCAGGCACTGTCTGTCAGTCTGGTCTGTCTATCTGTGCACACCTGACTGCCATGCTGTCTCGGTAGGAGATGCAGAAACAGGGATGGGTCAGCTGCAACCCCCCACCTCCACCTCCACCTCCACCTCCACCACCACCCCCCGCGGCTTCACCCAGGGCTGACAGCGATGGATCGGAGAGGAGATCCACCCCCCCCCCCCCCCCCCCCACCCCAAAAAAAAAAAAAAAAAACCCTTCTGCACTTTTCTATGTACTTCTTTTCCCTTCATTTTCTCGTTCTAATCTCGAAGCCCCAGCCACTTTATTACCGCCTCCATGCCCCCCCTTCACCGGTAACCAGGGAGCCACTACTGAGGACCCAGTCTGCCTGGGTCTTCATTAAATCTTGGCAGGGAAAGTAGAAGGTGCCGGTGGGAAAGCAAAAAAAAAAAAAAAAAAAAAAAAAGCAAAAAGCTAAGGCCCTGGGGGGTTCGGGGGGGGGCTGTGGTTCATCATCATCACTTCTGTTCATAAACACCCCCCCCCTCTTAAAAGGCACCACTGTACTCGGTACAGTGCTGGGGTAAACGACGTAGAGAAGGACAATGCGGGGGGCAACAGAGGACAGAGTGGTGAGGATGGGTCTGGCAGCCGGGGCGGTGGTGGTGGGGTGGGGGGGGCAAGGCCTCACACAGGGGGGTCGTGACCTCGAGCTATGCTGCTTGGCTTGCACGTACAACACAGGCCGACACATCTGACATTTGACCCCCCCCCCCCCCCCCCCCACCCCCCCCACCCGCCTCAGCTCGGTGCAAAGGATCACTAGGAAGACGGAGAGCAGCTAGCTGCTGCAAACAGACCTGAAGAAGTTGTGGGACAAAAGTTTTGACTTGAATTCAAAGTACGGCACGAAACTAAAAAACTAAAAAAAACTCAAATACACAATGTCATGTCGACTGTTAACTTTGAGGCTACAGGGCTCGGGGGGTTAATTGCTCGACTCTGCAGCAGCGTGGAGAAATCTCCTGTTGTATTTTTTTTTTTTGTGGGGCTATTCACACTTTTTTAGAGGGTGGACGGGGGTTTGGAGAGAGCAGGGAGGGGGAGGAGGGGGGGGGTGGAGTAGAGTTATTGCTGTCAACATTTAGATTGGAGCCTGGTCTTGAAACCTCCGCTCTTCCATATTGTAGCTTCAACTCCATTCAGATGAGCGTTTGGTTGTGCGTTTGGCCACTTAATGGAGGCAGTCGACATTCAGCACGTGTTGGGCACTTCCAGCCACAACATTGCATACTGCTCCCTCAAGTAGCGATTCAGGAGGGTGCAGAGCCTCCTCAATAGCGTTTGATACCGATAGCACTTTTTGACTATGTGATACCTCTGCCCCCATCCCCTTACAGAGCAGCCGTTTAATCCCTCCTCCCAACCCCTTGCTCTCTGGTCTCATCAGAGGAGTTGAGAGACCATCTGGATAACACTTGCTGGTTGCCATCATAACTGACAACCTGCAACATGGGAATACGGTGTGGGATAAGTGAAGCCACTATCTGTTTGTAGGTGTGAGCCAAGCACAGGGAAGCAAGCAGGGGAAACAAGTGCACCTTGGAGGTTTGTCTTCACAGTACAAGATGTGAACAAAACAGGGGGTTTTTAAGAAACTTTTGGATTTATTTCAGACATGATTGACCGGCCTTGTGAATGAAAGTGAACCATCTTAATATAGCCTAATACAAATTTACTTTTAATGGTCTAACCTTCAACCTCAGGAAAATGTCAAGTCAACTAATCTATGGAAACTTGTGATTTGTGTTTATATTTATATCTTTAGATGCAAAGGCTACTTATATTAAATGGTTGATTTCACGGTTGGCTGGACAGCAGGTTAGTCATTACCGAACCACGGCCAGCTAGATGTGTTGTAGACCAGCTGAAAATCAGTCATAAGCTACAATGAGTCAATATAGAGAGAGACAGAGTGTGAGAGAGAAACCTATAGCATGCAACGAGAGAGACAGAGTGTGAGAGAGAAACCTATAGGCATGCAACGAGAGAGAGAGAGAGAGAGAGAGAGAGAGAGAGAGAGAGAGAGAGAGAGAGAGAGAGAGAGAAGAGAGAGAGAGAGAGAGAGAGAGAGAGAGAGAGAGAGAGAGAGAGAGAGAGAGAGAGAGAGAGAGAGAGGAGAGAGAGAGAGAGAGGAAAATAAAAGGCTAAAACGACATTCTGAACGCAATCAATGGTATATGAAACAATAATTATGATAATGTTTGGATTTTTCTACTTCATTAGCCGGTGGTTTGATCTTGGTGCTTTGCAGCCTGGCTGGGTATGTAGCCTCTGTAGGGGAAGATATATGCAAATAATGCGTGTGCCTGCACATGTGTGAGTGAAGATGTGTGTGGAATGGACGAAATGACTTCCAATGACAGAACATGCGGCAATAGAGAGTAAAGGTAGTATAGGCCTCGTGTTGATCAAAGGAATCACAATAGTAGATCTGTAAAATATAAAAATACACATCATGAGTGGATTACAGATCAATCCCATGTTGCCCCTGTGTGAATGTAAATGTCATTATCATCGCTCCACGTCGCAGCAGAGGATCGCCGCAGTTGTTGCAGCCAAACAGCAGGTGGAAGTAGAGTTCAGTCTGAGGGACTCAACCCCCGCTCCACTTCTCGCATCATTAGCCTACTTTTCGCTGATCAGAATTTCAATATTCACTATTGTGCCGCCGGCGTTTTAATAACACCATGGTATAGTTTGAACTGAAAATCCTGCGTACTGCAAAAAAAAAAAAAAAAAAAAACCTGCCGTGTAAATCCCACAGATTTTTCAAAGCCAACTGGATATTATGGCTTTTGTGGAGGATTCTGAAAATGGGCTCCTACAACTTAAGAACATGACAAACTTTTAAGAAGCATAGTGTCTTAAGACTGTTCGCTGATCGGCATCCCGGCACTTATCAACGAGTCAGATCATCAGTTTACCGTTGAGAGCCAGCTCTTTCTGCTCCCCAAACGACTTTTTGTGGTTCGTGAATGTGTTCCAATACCAAATGTTAATATTGGTTGTTCATTTCACCATGTGATTTGTGTAATATTGTTCCATCGTTCTGAGCTATGCTGGGCGGGATTCTAGTTGTGAAAGTGGAATTGATCTAAACTACTACACCCAAATGAGGTTTCTTGAAAAGGATGTGGCGACCCCACCCACTGAATGGACTTTGCTGTTGTACACTATATATCCACGTAACATAAAAGGCAAATCGACCCCCATAGTTCCACCTGAAAGAGGTCCCAAAAGGTCACTAAGGGCCTTCCTCCCAGGATCGACTTTGCAGCCTTTCAGGTGACGTGTTGCTGCCCAAACAGCGGATTATCCCTTATCCATCATAGATTAGGGAGAGCGAGAGCGAGAGCGAGAGAGAGAGAGAGAGAACAGAGTCAGAGAGAGAGAGAGAACAGAGTCAGAGAGAGAGAGAGGAAAATAAAAGGCTAAAATGAGGCGTTTTAAATTCAGAGTGTGTACCGCCTGGATGCTGTGGCAGCTATGAACTAAACACTCAATCCACTGAAGGCCTCCAAAGTTCCGGGGTGTTCCCCGGTTGTCTGTTAAAACTGTGCACACACCTGCGCTACAACGACCCAGTCGCTTTATTATTGGTGATTTGAATATTACCAACGCAGTACTGGGATCAAGAACGATAAGGGGCTGACAGAGGCGCATGTGGTTTGGACCACATCCCTTCAGGGATATGGTCCGTTACATTTGGTGAGTTTGTATGTTAATGGCATTATGTGGCCTTTACCCCCTAACGTCCGGGGGAACACAGTAACACATAGGCCTACCTTATTGATATATTTCAATATCGCTCTATCTTCATACGGTGCGCTGCTATGACACATTGATCATGCAGGACAGCAAATTGATGCAGTGTTTCCCAAACAGACTTTACTCTACAGACTATGCTGGGTCATTAAAAAAAAAAAGAAAAAGTGGGCTATTCGTCATAGACAACGATGCCATTCGAGATCAATAGTGTTTCCCATACAATTAAATGCATTTGACTATTTAACGACAATTACAATTTCATAGAAAAGCTTTCTATGCAACTGGTCGCCCTTGCACTCTGTCTGTCTCGCCAGCACGCGGAGGATGTAGAGACTGCTGACCCCTGCTCTCTGAACGCACCCCCCTGAATCTAAACACGATGCTGCATCGGAGGAAGGATTGTTGTCGGCATTCCCCCGAAGTAAAGGCGGCCGAATGGAATCACAATCGGAGTTCACAAATGAGCATGAGGGACGCAAGAAATACCCCCAAAAAAGTATCATCGATACGCGGTCAAATTCTCAACGAGTAGCCCTACTCACTTGTACGCTGTGGTAAAAATGTCTGCAATAGTTTTCACCAATTGTACATATCGAAAGTCAGTTTTAGGTGTATTATATAGTCTGTTAAGTCAGTTTAAGGTATGTAGTCTATGGTAAATCAGTTTAACCTGTATTATACAGTCTATGTTAAGTCAGTTTAAGGTGTATCATATAGTCTAATTAAGTTTAACTTGTATTAAATAGACAATGTTAAGTCAGTTTAACATGTATTATACGGTCTATGTTAAGTCAGTTTAACCTGTATTATACAGTCAATGTTAAGCCAGTTTAACCAGTATTATACAGTCAATGTTAGCCAGTTTAACCAGTATTATACAGTCAATGTGTTCTCCACCTGCTTGAAGGTTGTAGAGCCGACGGGACACACGTGGACACGTGGTGAAACGTGACACGGCTCCTGTTTAATTGCGTTCCCTGTGCAGACATACACCGCTAGACATGCGGGACTCACACTGGTTATCGTGTCTTCAGTTCCCTGCATCACATCGCCATACTGTCTGTTGAATATCCAACACCAGATAGATAGATAGATTTTCACCAGGAACGGTGGTGAAGAGACAGAACCAACTCCCACAGTCCCACACTCAGGTGCGTCGTTAGACCTGGTAATTCGAGGCTATAGCCCCGGATCTCTGTGCAGTCAAATAAAAAATGAATAAAAACATAAAAATGATGAAAATCAGTGGCAAAGCTAGACTTTTGTTCCAGCCCACCCAAAACTTGCTAAGGCAAGTTTTGGGTGGGCTATCGTTTGGGTGGGCTATCATTTCGTCCTCAAATCTAATATTCTGCTGGCTGACTGTTAAAACATAATGTATTGGATTGATAGCTATAGATAGATTTACCCCCCACCAGAGTACATTTAGGATCTCCACCAGGTCATCCTTAAATGCAGCAGAATGCAGCAGGAAATCACATACGATATTCAAAATCCCCAATACCCCCCCACCCCGTCCTCATGGGGGCTGAGCACCCCCCCAAAAGTCAGAACCTGGGACCACCCCTGCCCACACTACATCACGACATCATCAATCTAGACATATCAATAGTCACAGTTGATCGATAGGCATTCCAATGTTACTACGATCTATAGCTGATACATTGATCTTGTTCTGGTGACTTTCTTACTGTATTAGCAGCAATGAAATGTTCCACCTTCTGATGACAAATGTACTCTTTGTAAGTCGCTTTGGATAAAAGTGTCTGCTAAATGCCCCAAATGTAAATGTAAATGTAAATGTTTCAAACTCTGCAATAAACCGGTTTCAACATCACCACCCCGTGTCCTGGTTTTGGAGAAACCTAGAAAAAGCCAACAATGCTAAATCACACTTGTCATAGTCATTCCCTACTTCTCACTGTTGGTTTGCCTTCATTGTCTGGTCGGTAATCCCGCTGTGCTTCATTCCCCCAAAAACATTGGGAACCAATTATTTAGACAAGTCAAATTGGTTTGCCATGACCTGAGGAAATACAACAGCCCTGTTTGTCTATTGGAAATCATGCAGCATCACTTATGCCTAGAGACCCCCAGCCACCAAGCATGATAGGCCTCAAGTGTGTCGGCTTACTGTCAATAATATTCGCCACATGACCACCACATCAAAACATATTGTGGATAATTGTGCCAATAGGAAACACAAGGTCACCATCAGCTTGGGAATGTTACGTAGATTTGCGTAATAAATGTGGTATCACTTGGTAGTGGTAGGAAATCAACTGCAACTTAGGCCACATTTACACATGGCCGGGTATTTAGAGAAACAAATATTCCCCCCCCCCTCCGTTTTCAATAATAACATTGTGCACACATCGTTTTTCAAAAAGAAACTGTAAACATAAGGCGCTCCCATGACGTTAAGCATTTTCTGGCGCATAACGTGACGTTTAAGAACCTAAAACTCCCGTTTCTCCCAGTTGACACGGCAACACATAATCGCCGTTTTCAGAAATCTCCACTTTGGCCAGACTTTTTAGAAATAATCGTTTTCTGTGATAGAAAAAAAAAAACGGGGTTTTCGTGTAAAATAAGAGGACAAAACCGCCGGGAAATATCTGCGTCTTCCCTTCGTGTAAACGGGGCCTTAAATACACCGCGAGCTGGACGAGCTGGAACACTCTGGAACACTCCTACTGCGGTAGTAGACCATTTACCTGGAGGCGTCGCGGTGGGACAAACACAGGTGTCGCTCATCACCCAAATGATGGCTCTGCGTCCTTTAAATGCGTCGCGGCGCGGTAGACCTCTACTGCACCTGGGACAGCAGAGGCGCGGGGGGCGGTAGACCTCTACTGCACCTGGGACATCAGAGGCGCGGGGGGCGGTAGACCTCTACTGCACCTGGGACAGCAGAGGCGGGGGGCGGTAGACCTCTACTGCACCTGGGACATCAGAGGCGCGGGGCGGTAGACCTCTACTGCACCTGGGACAGCAGAGGCGCGCGGGGCGGTAGACCTCTACTGTACCTGGGACAGCAGAGGCGCGCGGGGCGGTAGACCTCTACTGCACCTGGGACAGCAGAGGCGCGGGGCGGTAGACCTCTACTGCACCTGGGACAGCAGAGGCGCGCGGGGCGGTAGACCTCTACTGCACCTGGGACAGCAGAGGCGCGGGGGGCGGTAGACCTCTACTGCACCTGGGACAGCAGAGGCGCGGGGGGCGGTAGACCTCTACTGCACCTGGGACAGCAGAGGCGCGGGGCGGTAGACCTCTACTGCACCTGGGACAGCAGAGGCGCGGGGGGCGGTAGACCTCTACTGCACCTGGGACAGCAGATGCGCGGGGCGGTAGACCTCTACTGCACCTGGGACAGCAGAGGCGCGCGGGGCGGTAGACCTCTACTGTACCTGGGACAGCAGAGGCGCGGGGGGCGGTAGACCTCTACTGCACCTGGGACAGCAGAGGCGCGGCGCGGTAGACCTCTACTGCACCTGGGACAGCAGAGGCGCGGGGGGCGGTAGACCTCTACTTCACCTGGGACAGCAGAGGCGCGGGGGGCGGTAGACCTCTACTGCACCTGGGACAGCAGAGGCGCGGGGGGCGGTAGACCTCTACTGCACCTGGGACAGCAGAGGCGCGCGGGGCGGTAGACCTCTACTGCACCTGGGACAGCAGAGGCGCGCGGGGCGGTAGACCTCTACTGCACCTGGGACAGCAGAGGCGCGGGGCGGTAGACCTCTACTGCACCTGGGACAGCAGAGGCGCGGGCCCTCACGGCTCACAAAACAACGATGAGACCGAGGCGTCGTGCACAGGACATTGTCACCAGAGCGGTGTAGCGGCCGTACAGGTACACAATGGCGTCCGGGAATTGGCAGGAAGCAGCCGGGGGGGGGGGGAATACAAAACGGCAAGGTAGACATTTCATTAGTATGGAATTTTTTTTTCTTCTTTTATTTCAGTTCATACAGACTTTTTGTCACAACAAAGTTAGCAAGAGCGTTTTTTTTTTTTTTTCCATTGCAATGTAGTTTATTGGAAAGCAACCGAGAGAGGACAGCCACCATTTCAGAGCATAATAATAATAATAACAATAATAATAATAATAATAATAATAGCAGAGGCAGTTTTTTTTTTTTCCCCGACATGCAGCAAAATCGGACTGGGCTGTGGATTTAAAATGGAGTATGCAGGACAGCCCTGTGGGGCTGTTCTTCCACCTCGTTTTGACCTTCCCACCTCGTTTTGACCTTCCCACCCCTCACATCCAATGCTCAACACAGACGGGGCAGCCAGCAAGAGACTTTCAGGGATGACATCAATTCTCCCGCAGACTCGGTTTGGATTTGATTTTGTTCTTTTAATGCCATTTTTTTTAAAAATTCGGATTTGGTTTCAAGTAACCAAATTTGTGTTTAGCAACTCTTTTCGGGACGGCCATGTTCAGCCAAATTAAATAGAAATCGGTCGCATCTTCTCTACACTGGCCACGTTTAGTCAGAAACGCTTGTATTGATATGCAATCACCCCAGGGCCAAATGGTCGACAAATAACGGCTCCCTTTCTTCTTAACAACACAAAAAAAAACCTAAATATGAAGGGGCTATTAGACATGGGAAGAGGAAGACAGACACGTTTGCGCACTTAACTCACACACTCACAGCAAGGTAATTAAGCGGCCACACCATGTCTGGTTATTGCAAAGTAAAGTAACTAAACGGTTGAACTTATCTAAAGTAACTTTGCACCATTTCTCGCCAACCGTTCGTGTACAGTTTCCACGCGGAACACCGTGGACGACAAAAGAGAGAGATGGCCATACAATACTTTCCTTATGCAAAGTAGTAAAAAAAAAACAAAAAAAAAAACAGGAGTTACCCACTAGAGAACCAAGTTTGGTTGATCTACCCCACAGTATTGTTATTTTTAAAGAGAGAGGCTCAGAAGAAGTAGAAGGGAAAAAAAAAAAAAAAAAAGAGAAAGCGGTGAGTTTTAAAGTGTGAAGCTTGGCGTTTGTTTGCATGTTTTGAACGAACAGAACACTTTTGAAATCCTTGACGGAGTGGGGGGGGGGGGGGGGGGTGGGGGGGAGAAGTGAACACAACCCTGCAGTATTTCAGGACCCTGCAGTCCACCTGCTACCCGGCCACTCGAAAACTCAAACAGAAGCAAAGGGGGGAAAAAAAAAAACTAAATAAAAACGTTAGAAAAAAAGAAAAGAAAAAAAAAAGATGGAAACCCCCCTCCCCCATCGGACCATTCGACACCCCCAAACAGACGGAGGACAGCAGTGCGGAGACAGAGGCCGAGCTAGCGGTAGGTTTAAAAAGAGGGGAGGATGCGTGCACATCCTTGGCGAACACTCCATCCCTCTCCGTCCGTCCGTCCGTCCGTCCCCCCCTCTCCCTCTCTCTCTCTCTCTCTCTCTCTCTCTCCCCCTCTCTCTCTCTCACCCCCCTGTCCTGCTACCGCGCCTCCCTCCCTCCCTCCCTCCCTACCATCCCTCACTTCAGCAGTTCCTTGATGGCGTCGGTCTCCGCGGCCTCTAAGGCGCTCAGGCCGTCTGGTCCTTTCAGCTCCTTGTCGGCACCCTGCAGAGACGGTGGGGGGGGGAGGAGAGGGGAAGGGATGGAGAGGGCAGGAGATGGAGAGGGAAGGAGGAGACAAGGTGGGTGAATGTGCTTCATAAAAGCAGGGCTCCCATGGGGTCTGGCACGGACACGCGCACACGCACGCACACACACGCACATGCACACGCGCACACACACACGTACACACACGCACGCACGCACACGCACGCACACGCACATGCACGCACACGCACGCACGCACATGCACATACACGCACACACGTACAGAAGGTTTACAAGGGCAGGGGAACCCCTGCCTTAGTCATTTGGACATATACCCTGAATAAAAAGTCTGCCAATACACTCTCTCTCTCTCACTCAGCTCTTTGCCAATTGCCTTGACCAGAGTCCACTTTCTCTCAACTCTTTTGACAAGACTGGCATCATCTGCCCACCAGAATCTGCGGCGCAAAAACCACGGAAACAACAAGCAGAGCCACGTAACTAGAGCTCAGTGGGAAAAAAAACCCAACAGAAACAAGGGGCTATACACAGGGGCGCTCGGGGCTGTTAAAGGATATGTAAATAACGAAAGGCAACAGCGAAGGAGCGACGGCGACAAGCCATGGAGTTGCCCAATCAAAGCGACAGTGCACCCCCAGCCAGGCATGTACAAGCCGTGCGTCTCGCCCCCCCCCCCTGCCCACCCCCCACACTCCCATCACCGTCGACCTCTTTAGCCTCTTAGCAAAGAGGGGCGGGGCTTACGAAACCCGAGGTTGAGAGAGAGGCAGCAGTGTTGCATGGAGAATCGGGTCATGAGAGTCGCCTGACCCAATTATCAAGCCGGGGACGTTTGGGGGGGGGGGGGGGGGGGAGGGTTTTTGTGCGCAGATACCACGGCCAGCGAAACACAGGAGCCGGAGCGCATCCCTGAACCGAAAAAAAAGTGCTCGAGAAGGAGACCTGTCACATCTACATCGCAAATGCATGACTGGTGGGGGCGGGGGCGAGGAGAGTTTGTGCCGATTCATGCCGCGCTTGACTTTTTCCCTCATGCAGAGTCTGCATCATCTGTCACCACCAACGCCGGAAGTATCTCCAAAACTCAAGTAGCAAAAATCTTAACTCTCTCAAAAAGTTTTACCCTGTAACAGGGAAAGAGTGGGACTGGAACAGGGACCAAAAAAAAAAAAAGGCCTAAATTCTCTGAATTGAAGATAAATACATATACTACAACAACCAAAATGCTACCAAACTGTAAATGTAAGGCCAGAGTTTCAGTGGTGCACACCGACGGTGCACCACTGATGACCACCATGAGCAGAGGAAGTAAGAAAGGAATTGTGGTAAGTGCAAAGGGAGGCCTCAGGCCATCCTGAGTCATCTCTGGGGAAGTCATTAGCGGCGTTGTCCGAAACCACACCACTACCTTTACTCTACGGCTCTAATTTAACCAGCAGATAACCCACCGCCCCACCTTGACCTGAAGCCCCTGGCCCCCCCATCAACACCAACCTTGGGCAAAAAAAAAAATGGTTGAGGACTCTGCCCTAGAAATTATTTTTTGCCTTATTACTACACTTGAGCCCTAATCACTCAATAAAAAGCCTTCCCTCTGCCTCTCCCCGAGAGCAGAAATCAGCTGCCCATCTTTCCCCCGGTGGCGTTCCTAAAGATCTTCAATGTCTCCTCATTCCTGCAGCCTTCAGAAAGAGGAGGTTACCTAGCCCCAGCCGTAGTTACCAGCATAGATTCGGCCCATTGAGGCTTTGCTGGTGACTAGGCCTGGGGATGGAGAGATGCAGGAATATCATGTTTTATACAATTTCCCTGCGGTTTTCACTAATCACTGTAGTCACTGTGGTAAGAGTATCCGCTAAATCAGTTTTATTAAGGTGGCAAATAAACACAGACTACTATTACCAT
Organism: Urophycis tenuis; assembly: GCA_036785325.1. Classification (NCBI taxonomy): domain Eukaryota; kingdom Metazoa; phylum Chordata; class Actinopteri; order Gadiformes; family Phycidae; genus Urophycis; species Urophycis tenuis. Next base: position 4,440,757 of record JAXIVH010000022.1, on the reverse strand, counting down.
TACATTTAAGGAAACCAAATACATGGTACCAAACTACACCAAGTTCCATCTCGTTTTTGACATTTCCAACCTTGTAGATGATAAATGATAACGTTGAACTTAGCATGCCAGCGTGTGACGGAAATAAGTAGGGTTGCATGAGCCAACTCGTCATATTGCCATCTTCTGACAGCATGCTACCATGCAAATGCTAGCAAAGAGAATTAGCGAGCACGCCAAGACCCTGGACCACCTTGAAGCGGAGTTGTTGTCCAAAGTGCCACTTTTCTTTTTGGAGACGTGCTTGTGTGTGTGTGTGGTTTCTATATGCGTACAAACTTGACAACTCTTGACTTCTTCACCTTCAAAATGGTTGAAGTCAGCGTTTTTTTTTCTGTTTTATTGACGACTGAAAAAAATAGCTTGGTGAGAACCGGGTGGTAATTTTACACTGTATGTTTTTGACCCATCGATACAAAACGTTCAACATCCACATGACATAAAGGGGATGTCCTTCATGGGCCCACCAAGTTTTAGATCCGTGGGCTACTCTGAAGCGGGCTTGTAATTGATTGACTAATGGCGACTCATCTGCATAATTTAATTTGTGCATAACATTTTTAACAGAATAAAAAAATATATCTTTAGGTCAGGCATGGGTATGTGTAGTGTACCAAATTTTGGGTCATTTGGGTTTATGACACTTTTTTTTATGGTTTTCCAATTCAAGGTACATAAAAAAGACGTTAAGGTTTGCCACAAGTTGTAGCGCCCCCTGTTGCCACAGTCACCCTAAACGTTTCGGAGACCTCCTTCCTTCTGATTTACATGCGTTAATTTAATTTGACAACTCCAACATGTTCAGGTTTGGAGGTTTTGTTTTTAGTGTTTCGCTTCATTGACTTTCGATATGAAATATAAAAAAAAAAACATTTACAAAAACATTCAATATAACAACATTCCGCTTCCGCTGTGGCTGAAGCGGAAGGAGACGGTATGGGCTGCCAAATGACCCCCATGGAGCCTCCAGCGTGACACACACCCAGGTCTGATCAGCCTGTGGTGGGCCAGCCTCGGGCGAGGGTGTATTGTGATAAAAGGCCCGAAACACCCAATGAGGCCGGGGTGCACAACTGATGATGTGTCGTGCTGGAGGCACCAGGCGTTCTTAGCCCCAGTCCAAACCCAAGAGGTCTCCATCATCTCCATCATCTCAATCATCTCCAACATCTCCATCAACAGTGTAGTGCTGACTTCTCAAGGGATGTTAACATCTAGTCCTAGTAAATATACTTTTTAACCCTAAAAGGAATAGCACATTGCACTGATATACGCACTTTTTTTTCCAATTGGTTTCACTTTTATACCTCTAAAAGAGGACATAATTAACAAAAATGAGGCAGAAGAATAATAATATAAAAAAAGAAATACAACAATAGTTATAATAGATTATTGCTCAGGCCCTGGGTTACTTACCCGACGCCAAAGAGTTTTTATTACACAATGCCATCTTGGATGTTGTCCATGGAAACGGTTTGGAAAAGGGCACACACTTGGCAGACGTTTGGAGGAACCATCCGTCTACATATCATGTAGTTCCTCCAAGGACGGCGATTGGTCCGAGCCACTGAGCCACAAGCACATAACTTCAAGCCTGGAAAGACGGATTCTCGCTTGATCATAATCTCACAAAACCAGCTGCCTCGCAAGGTAACTAGTTTTCATGCACCAATCCCCCCGCCAGGATACGACTCAACTTGCATTGCAAAAAAGAACATTGATTATATGTAGATCGGAAGCCTTCTGCTCAGATCATGGTAAGCCACCTGCTAATATCAGCAATGTCACTGAATGGAATCAATATCTGCAATGGAGCAGCAAGCACCCACAACTCTTGGAAAAACCGAAAACAACCTAAACGTTATCCGACAGAAAAAGAGTCGATGAGTTATTTGGAGCTGGCTGGACCTCTGGGGTAATGCCTTTTGACATTCAAGGTAGAGTACGAGTATGAAAAAGCAAAGTATAATGAGTCAAATATCTCCAACGGTTGAGTGGTTTCAAAGTGATAATCTTCAACATGAAGTCTTTTCTTCATGCGTTAACCACAAGCCAGGGAACCTTGTGTCTCTGCACACCGCCGTTCTCCCCACCAGTTTCCCCATGAGTAATTCTTCTTCTTCCAGAGGAGTCATGGACCAGAGCACTGCGCCCTTACCCTGTCCTGCAGCACGTAAGGAACGGCTCTGGAGCCATCCACCCAGAGGGCTCCAAGCCAACCTTTTAGTCAGATGCAGATTAGCAGGAGATATATAGCGCGAGACGGCAGACAGAGCAACAGAATTTGTGCCATGGCAGAAATGAGAGGATGTCGCCATGGAACGAGAGCAAAGGAGGTTCTATGAACCCTTCATGTCGTTTAGAAGGGGACAGCTGCTTCCTCAGACGGGGGTATCCACTCAATGCATACGCGGACACACACACACACACACACACACACACACACACACACAGCACGTATAGCTCTCTGCATGACGTACACTGCACTCTATTCAGGGATCCTATAAAAAGCAAATTGCTCACCATCTCGGAGTCGGCTTCGTTGAAAGAAAGGGGTGGATGGTGCTCAGAACTTTTTTATGGATGTCAAGATAGTATGTCCCATGCATATTTTGAAGATTTGCCAATTACGGATACCTCAAGTACTGGAAAACTTTGTGTTACAAAATGCAATCCTTTGGTGACCATAAAAGGTATATACTGCAGTTTATGTACCATGACATATGGGTTTGTTTGTCTGAGTTAATGTTCAAACTGTGGTTAGTTCACCACAGTTGCTCATTGTCATGTTCAAAACTAAGCCTACAGTTACTACTACACTTACACACACCATCAGTAAGACCAGACTGTAAAGTTATTAATCAGATGGATGAAGGTCACTGCGGTCCACGTCACTGAGACATGCTCCATACTGGAGCATGGTGGGTGCTTGCTTTCATGTCCACCACTAAGACAGAGAAAAACCTCAGAGATGAACGATTCAAACACTTCTCGACAAAGTTAACCATGTTACCTCGACTCCTGCTTGAATTTTTTCGGTTCATTTAATGCTTGTGAAGCAGGAGAGAAGACCACAGGGCTTGGACGAGTCACTACTGGTTAGGAAGTCTGTCTCAAAAACGAGTGGTAGGTCCACAACCAAACACATAAAACGTTTTTCAACTCTTGTTTACAACTCTAAAGAGATAGGATATTAACTGCGTGATGCGGATATTAACTGCGTGATGCGGGTCTTAATTAAGTTTTTAATTAGTCAAAAGTTGTTGTTGTAAACGGAAAATCATCTCATGATTCTGTTACCATGGATAGCCCCATTGCGTCAGGGACAAGAAGATATTACTCACATCTGAAGACCCCCGTCAGGCAAAATGCTTTAGCTGCTTGAATAGGTGTCCCCATGTGGACATATGAAAGGTTGAAGGAGCAGTTTGACAAACATAATCTCATTGATTTGTACAGCACAGACAAGGTCAGTACCAACTGACAGTCAGAACCCATTGAGAGTGACAATCGGCAAATATTGGAATTTGCAGAGGAAAATAAAATCAACACAGAAATTTTGCAAATTGTACTCCCCCCCCCCCCTTGCTATGAATAAATGACCACGGTGGCACAGGAGGTATGTGGCTGTGACACCGCGGTTATTGTGTGATCGTCTGCATGAATAGGCCTCATTGTGAAGCGCGGTATAGGTCACAGAGGCCAGGAACGTTCTGCACAAACGCAGTCCAACGGCTTATGAACTGCATTACCAACGACTGCAACATTTTTGCGATAGAGGACAACCTGATTTGAAATTGTGACCCCCCCCCCACCACATCTCAAATGTATAGCCATGGTTGTAGGACGCACCACGTGATTCCAGTCACTTCCCATCGCGGCAAAGTAAGCCAGAAACTAACGCTCAAGCCATCTGTGCAGGAGAGAGAGACTGCTAGGACTCGCCCATGGATCCATTTGAAGCGACATAAATAGTCATTCATTACAGAGCATTCTGTGTAAATAGGCTGTACAAGCGCTGCTTTTAGCACCATTAGACTAAATCAAGAGAGCAGAGGCCCGAGTCTGGTGGTTCAGCTTTGTTAGCCTCCATTGTGGAGGGGCCTCCCGTCCCGGCTGGCTTTGTTTGAACTCGCGCCAGCTGTGATTTCACCTGACCCATCACTGTCCCCACTCTGCACAGCTGTGACTCCTGTTTGTGCGGCCCCCAGTGTGTGTGTGTGTGTGTGTGTGTGTGTGTGTGTGTGTGTGTGCATGTGTGCATGTGTGTGTGTATGTGCATGTGTGCATGCGCGTGTGTGTGTATGTGTGTATGTGTGCATGTGTGCATGTGTGCGTGTGTGCGTGTGTGTGTGTGTGTGTGTGTGTGTGCATGTGTGTGTGTATGTGCATGTGTGCATGCGCGTGTGTGTGTATGTGTGCATGTGTGCATGTGTGTGTGTGTGTGTGTGTGTGTGTGTGTACGTGCGTGTACAATGCAGTATCCAGATGGAAAGATGGGAGAGACTGGCTTGCCAGTGTTTGTGGAGAACGGACATGATCCAGGACAGAAATTATGCTCAAAACATTACAGAGCCCCTAACACAAGACATACACAAAGCTGAAGGCAGCAGCAGTAGCAGCACTGTGTGGGAATGTTCAAGTGTGGTAGCAAAAAAAGAGGGCCTTTTGTCATTTGTTACCTCATCAATGGCACCCAAGGGCTTTCGGAGTCCTCGATATGATGTCATTGACACAGATGCGACGATGATGGAAATGTGAGAACCAGGAGGTTCTCACAGTGCGCGCGTGTGTGTGCGTGCGTGTGTGTGTGTGCGTGCATGGTGTGCGTGTGTGTACACCAACCTTTTCTAGCAGGATCTTGACGCAGGAAAGATGACCCTCGTAAGTGGCTGACAGCAGCGGAGTCAGTCCATGTTTGTCTGGGGCCTGGGTGGTGGTGGTGGTGGTGGTGGTGAGAGAGAGAACCAAAAGGAGTGAGAACACATGAGGAACGATAGGAAAAAAGAAAGAATGCCACCTATCTGGTTGAAGCAGACGCATTCCTGTTTCATTTATTGTCGGGAGCACAGCTGGCCTCCCATGTGGGTCAACATCACCTTTTATTTTTTTTTAAATCACATTTCCCACCCTTTTATCATTATCACAGGAAATAACTTGTGGAGAAGGCCTTGGTTTTCGTTCCTACCGTTCCCCCCCATCTCCTCTTATCGTGTTCATGAATTACCCCACGAGAAACACCTGCATCCAGCATCCGCGGATGGACTCGAGTGCGTTTCAGTAACAATGAATCCAATATTTATTTTTTATAAGCCACCGCATTCTACCCGCTCTGTATGCAAAAGCAGGGTTTTGAAAACATGTTCGAGGTGAGTGAATGGAAGGGCGGTGTGGACGGGCCGATAACACAGGGGGGGGGGGGGGGGAACAGATAAACAGAAGCAATATGTGCTTTAGAAGTTAGCAAAGCTTCTGACTGAATGGATTGCATAGGTTTAGCTCCTACATAAGCGTCAGGGTCAAGTAAGCCTTTTGTGTTGTTGATTTTTTTGCATCTGAATTATTTCTAAAATGTTCGAAAATGTTATAAAGGGCAAATGCGTATCACAAGGCATCAAGAGATGTCCTTACTTCATCTTACAAACGCAAGAAAAATAAAGAGTTTACTTGGGTCTGAACAGATACTTGCATTCCTGAAACTATACTCACATAATATGATTGGTTTTCCCGTCTAAAATGAATAAATGCAGCCAGGTCAACATCGTCCGCATCAGAAATGTAACAATATAACGCACTAGAACTGTGGAGAGAGGATCGTATCTGCTGGTGTTGTAGAGTATGTGGCTTTAAAGCAAAGACAACTCCTCCCCACCCAGTGTAGCCTCAGAGAACACCACTGCCCCAAGGGGCATGAGGTTAAAACATGCAGTCTGGCCTGTTTTACTTCACCATGCGGGACCAGAGTCTCACAAGATGCCGACTCTCACAACCAACAGGCAAGCATGCAAGTACACGCTGCTGCATGCACAAAGTTATTTTCTGTTCATACTGTTCATACCGTTTATACTGCTTATACACTGTTTATACACTGTTTATAGAATGTCCATTCTGTTTATCTATTACTGTTTATTAGCGTCCATATTGCACCTCATACTGTTTATACTGTTTATATCATTTGTATATATTCGCGACCCCTTTTTATTTAGATTTTTTGTATTCTTATTTTCATATATTTATATTTATATTTTGCATGCGTGTCTAGCACCAGGGATCGAGGGAACCGGCATTTCGGTTTTTGTGTATGTCCCGTGCATTCATAAAAACTGACAATAAAGTTTACTTGACTTGACTTGATAACCACACCCATGTATCAAGGCTCCGTGTAGAGCAGGTAGGCCGTTGCAACCCCCCCCCTGTGAAGCCACAGTGGGTGGGGTTGTGGTCAACAGAACGAGTGCATTAGTTTGCAGCTGGCGGTGAAAGTGCAAGCGGCAGGACTCACGTTGACGTCTGCCCCCTGAGAGAGCAGGTACTCCAGGATCTCTGCTTGGCCACAGTCGGCAGCATAGTGCAGGGGCTTCCTGCCGCCCTCAAGGGTCCTGTTCACGTCCTCCGCCTGGGAAACGGCACGAAAAACACACACACAGATAAACACATAAACATACAGATTCTACCCACGGCACATCATTTGCCAATACGCATCAAGCAATATGCACATTGCGATTGCTTTATTGATACAGGAGGGAATATAAAATAAACATGTATACAAACAAGTACACTATGAAGTGGTTAAAATGTAGCTGGAATATTGAATTGATATAAGAAAAATACTGAAATACACAAGTTGCATATCCAGTATAGCAATATCCTCAGTTCCTAAAAAGGAAAAGAACAATTTCCTTTCTCAAACCCATCTTCTTCTAAACCCTAGTGAATGATTCTTTGCCCATTACCTGCCGTAGACCTCAAACTGTCGAACCCGCAGCAGAAGAGATGACTGACAGTGTACACGCACACGCGCGCACACACACACACACACACAGGTAGCCCCCCCAGGTGACAATAGCTAATATGAAGATGTGTCAATCAAAAGCAGGCAACCTCAGCTGTTTGTGCCCACACTGCTCACTTAGCTTCAGCCCAGCACGGCGACAGTGGGGAATGATGGGAGCGCACCGCTGCTCACATACCGGGCTGGCCTCTGTGGAGGGAGCGCATCATCTAGCCCCTGCTGACGGCAATGCAATGTGTGTGGCGTTGTTATTGTCGTACAATAACCCCCGTGTCGACTATGATGGACAGGACGCTCGGTTTTGAGGGCGAGTGGCGGATAATGATTGCGCGGCGGTTAATAATCCCTCTTCTTCTAAAGGGCCAAATTATACTTCTGATTAAAGGCGAATAGCCACCACAGGTAGGATACACTGTAATAATGACGGCCTGACAATCAGCCGGTCTCATAAAGAATTACAGACAAGATTGATGGGCATGAGGAAGAGGATGCTACTGATTTATTGGCTGCTGGTTAGATGTAGTTTTCTTTCCATCACAAAGCCAGATGTGATAGCCAGTCCACCATATGTTCACATCAGGTCAACATCTGTCACTCCGGGAGGGATCACAAGAAACTTTAAAAAGAGGGCAGTAGACAATTAAAAGTACAATTGAATTTTCTATTTAGCCGTGCACGTCTACATCGGCGGACTTGCCGCCTTCTCCAAGGGGTCAGTGTGAGTGGGTCTGAGCGTCCGTCAGACTGTCACTCATTCAGGAGGATGGATCGCTATAGAAGGTCAGGTTAATCCCAGAGAAATGGGATTCCCGTTCTTATAGATTTACACCCTGATACGTCTGAAATAATGGACACAAGGGGGGGGGGGCTTTGAACTAGCCATAAATGCACAATCAAATGTCAAACGAAAAACACAAATATTTTTTTAAAGCCATTTTCAACCATGACCTTTAAAAAGATAATGAAATGTCTATGAAGTGGACTTTCACTTTGAGCACTTTGTGAAGTTTCGACAGAGAATCACACCCGGCATAATAAGTTACATTTTCCAGCACGCGCACTAGGCTCTGCACTGGAAAATTTGTAGTGATTTGTAGGGATTTAAAATAACTTTCTATCAGAGGACACGTAGGCTCACACGTAGGCTCACACATAGGCTCTGCCTCGTTCATTCGTTTGCCCGCCTTGACTACTTTGGCGTATAGCGAGCGACAAACGCAGCGATGCCCGTGAGCTGTGAAAGTTTGTGGCTGACATCTTCCACTCGATGTTCGGTGAATGGTGAGATACTGGGCGGGAGGTTGAGAGCTGCGCTGAGATGGAGTCTGTGTGCGCTCCGCTCGTAGGGTGAGATCAGAGAATCTCGAGAATCTGTGCCCTACTGTGCCACTTCTAGAGGCCGCACACGTGACTTAAAAAACGTGCAGTGCGCAAGATGCGGCGTCATCAGGTTGAGCACTGAGATAATGCTATCCTGTTCAACGCATCTTGACTCACCATAAAAAAAGGTGGGCCTTATTTAACCATAGAAATAGCCTTTTGTTGACCCCTGTTATACGACGCAATAACCAGCCTGCATCACCTTGTCTTCTTTTTTAATGTATTTTTGCATTAAAAGTAGTAGACCTAGACTTGTCCTTATTCACACATCCCCATGTTGGTTGAAACTACCAAGTATCTATAACCTTATATTATATAAGGTTAGAATTAGCTTATATAATATAATCTAATTCCCTCTGCTTTATGTGAAACTAATTTGCTGCTTAATTGGAAGATCGGCAAGTGTGATTTTCCATATAATTATGTCTCTCATCGAAGGCTTGCGTATAGCCAAACTCCTGCAGCCATAGTGTCTACAATGTGAAACCAAGGCTTTACATTGTAGAAACTATGAAGCAAAGGCCTTCTTGTAACCTCGACTTAATAACAGCGCTGCCCGCTGTAGCTGGACCACCACTCTGAGCATCGAGCAAAGCCGTACACCGTGCGATTTTCATGGACACCGGTGTTGCAAAGGAGTCGGTGTGTTACACACACGCAGTATACGTTTCCTTTGAATACTGGTTATTCATCTGGTTTAATATTTTTACTTCTACTTTCATATATTTCCAACTCTTTTCCGCTTGTGCAAAACTCTCTAAATAAATCCCAATAAATAAAGAATGTAACCGAAGGCTATCAGCAACTTGGCTCACTACTTAAATTCATACCACGAGACCTGCAGTCTTTAAACTGATAGCCTATGCGTAGTGTGGTTGTGTGTAGGGATAACCGGCTTGCACCACATCACAGGAAGCAAAAAGTAGGCTACAAATATGAGCATCTTCCATGTAGTAGTCTAGATGCAAACCTTGCCAATCGCACCATTTTCCTAAACAACCCAGACACACACAGTAAAATCAGGTTGACTGTTTGTTTACAAAATGACCAATTATCTGTCCGAGTCATAATTTGCCATGCAAAGCTTAGTAAAAGCGATCGCTTCTTCCCGATAGCCATCCTTTTCTCTGTCTGCAAACATTGATCTGTGCACAGCGTATCACAGGTGATACTGCTACATTTGATTATATGTTTGATCAAATCGGTGTTGGGTGTGTATTGCCCGTACGGTCTATGGCATTACCCATTATTGCTCCATTCCTCAGAATGAGAGTGGGTTGGCCTGACTCCATTCCAATAAATAGTGACCTCGCAGATTCCTTCTCCTTTAGTACAATGGTTATTATTCAATGTTTCTTTATGTCTAAAGGCCGTCGGACAGTGTCGAGCCGTCTGTGAGTGTCTGTGGCTCTAGTTTCCTCCAGCACCTTGGCGCGAGTCGGCCCCTGTCTGAGACATTTCATCCGATGTAGCATGTTGAATTGGGGACAGAGGCTGTCGGTGAGAGAAATAACTTGGATTGGCTGTTTAGCTTAAGAAAACCAGCGCACAAGAAGAGAAACGGAAGTGAGCATAGCGGCAAATGACTTTGTCAAGATGGCACGCGAAAAAATATTGTTTTTTTACCCCCACTTCATCTACTCTGATCATTTATAATACACACATTTTCCATAATACGAAACAGTCTGAGGGAGAGCTGTGATAAGTGATAGGCGAACACTTCTGTTGTGTCCTTTTTTCTAGTTCTTTGAGGTTGATTTGGTGTGTCAGGGCCTCAAACGTATAGAAATGGTCAGAAAACCGCGTTGCTTCACTCTATTAATAAATCCAAACTAAACTCGGTGGTGGTCTGTGCTTACATGCCGCTGTGTCTTTTATCCAAGGAACACAATACATGTCCATTGGCACACAATGATTCTCATAAGAAACTTCCAATTAAATGTGGACAGCCAATAGATAGCTCAGTGGATGGAGCGGGTGGGCAGAGCGGGTCGTCCACTAACCATAGGGTCGGCGGTACGACCCCCTTGATCCCCCACCTCCAACTGTCCACATGTTGAACCCCAGAAATGTACTGATTGTATGTCGCTTTGGACAAAAGCGTCTGCTAAATGCCCCTTAATCTTTTATCTTTCATCTTTAAATTTGTATCCGATTGGCTGATCACACATTAAAAAGATTGGAGATCGGCCTAAAGTAAACATGATCAATGCACCCCTAATTTATATTTACAACACCGAATTCAAAATGATGGCCTACTCTAAGAGACACATCCCCATATCAATACATTTATTTCTGGCTGAACTCGATTGTGGGTGTTGTCATACATGTTTGCATTTCCTGTGATTTAATGAATTCTTGTGACATATTTGGTGAAAACGGTATACAAATTAGAAGAGAACTGTACTGAAACATCCCTCTCGAAGCTCAAATCTCGACATGCATATAGAGAAAAGCGAAGAACATCTATATACTGTACGAAACAATGGTAGACTTTGTTGAAAAGAAGAAGAGAGTACCTTTCGGTCTTTATTGGTCATTCTCAGTATTTTTTTTAGATATGGGAACGACATTTGTTTGCTTGCTTCTTCTGTTGCATTTCACCCATCCTATGGTACATAGGAGCAGTGGGCTACTATGTTCAGCGCCCTCATTCCTTGTTTAATCAAATAATATGTTTGCTGCATTTCCTTTTTGGGGACACCATACATAAAGGGAGATAAGATACATAAGCCGATAATGAGGTTAAATACACATCATTAAAAAGGTCATCTTCTATTTGACCTGACCCAAAATAAACATTGTGCCCTATGACACTTAAGTCCATTATGTCAACACAACAAGGCGGCCCTTTTGCATTCATCTGATGCTTGGACTAGTTTAGACAGCATTATGCATGTGGTTTGAATCACTATAACCAAACACAATGCTGCCGTTGACAGCCAGTCCTTCAGTCTCCCCGCCTACATGGCAGCAAGACTAACAGAAGAATGGCAGGCCTATGTTATGTCGATAAGCCTACAAGCTGACTGTTACTCTACATTTAGCTAAAAACGTTACAGCCATTGCCAGTTGTTTGCACACATCTGCATGTATCATAAGAATGTCGGATTATTCTAAATACTGTAATCCCGGCAACACAACTGCATGTATTTGGCATCTAGCTTTCCAACAGGTTGCTGTGTACGTATGAGTCGGTTGATCAAACTATGTGCAACATATGTGCGATATGATGGCGTTTATTCATAGACATCCGTCTAAGTTACCTGACCATGACTCATAACTCACTTATTACATAAATGTAGTTGCTTTAGTTAGAATGGAGCTAGCTAGATAGCCATTTCAGCTAAATTAAGCGTTTCCGTGGTTCGTTTGCTGGCTCGTCTCATCTCAGTTAGCCAACATATATTCCCGCATTGACAGTTCATATATACATAATTAATGTACACCCAGCATAATTAATAACAGAAAAACGGATCGATTCATGTTAAACTTTGCATTTGGCGAGGGTGAAGCTTTTCGCCGGGCGTAGGGGCAAGCTAGCTGGCTAGCTAGCTAACGCTAGCCCAGCAACACCCAGTTGTCATGTCGTTTGATTAGCCACGAAGCTCGACACATTCAATGTTTTAAGGAGTTTAAATAGCCGGGTCCTTACCTTCACAAGTACGCTCCTGACCACATCGAGCTCGCCGTTCTTCAAGGCCCACGTCAAGTCCGTGTCTGTCATCTTTTCTGGGCACTTTCCTGTTCCAGGAAACAATTCAACTTTGTGCGCTAACTTGGCTAGCAGGACCCGGTTTATCCTCAACTCTTTCCGCCGTACGGGGGGGGACGGGGGGCTTGTACTATTCAACGAGATGGAAAATGTCACCCCTTTTCCGAAAACGTTAGTTACAAAAAGTAAGGCGCGGAGAAAGGACGAAAAGCCGGAGCAGAAGAAGTTGCACAGACAAAGTAGAGGAAAAAGGGAACCGCCTTTCTGTTGTTTCCACAATCACTTCCGATGTCGTCCGACGGAAGTAGCGAACCTGAGTGAACTACACAAAACGTTATCACAACTCAAGGTTTACTTTATTTTCATTTCTGAATAAAAGTCAGTAACGTGGATGTATTTATTTATTTACTGATTCATTTTAATTGGGGAAGAAAAGCAGAAACCACAGGTTCTCAATATGAACATATATTTCTCAGAGGAATTGCAATTTAATTAGATAGGTTGCAACTGTATGAAGGTTAAAGACACACACATATCTATTACCTGTGCTCAGAGTCAACTTCCCAAACATTTTAAGACATAACCCACAGTTTACACATTGATATGACACCAACAACTTATGAATAACTTTTATTTTACTATTCAAATCCATCATTAAGCTCCTGTACCGTCATGTAACACAAGACAATACAGTACAGAACACAGAGAACACATATTTATCTTGCTCTATGATCCACCTTTATAACTGACCCGCCTGAGTCTCAGACCATTGTCTTTGCTATTCCATGGGCCATTTGCCCCGCAAGATGTATGCGCATCTAGTGGAGGTTGAGAGAAGTAATCACAGAGATGCATTGTGTGTCACCACAACTGTTCATCCGTCAAACAGTAAGACAGTGAGAGGTTTATATATATATATATATATATATATATATATATATATATATATATATATATATATATATATATATATATATATATATATATATATATATATATATCATTACAAACCCCAGAGAACAGATATGTATCAATACAGTAGCAAACCCCGCTGGCTATTTCACCTGCCACTTCAACAACTGTTCAATCAGTCAGCTGTGAATATGGGAGGTCAGCGCAAAAGGGACAAAGGCAAACAGGAGGGGGATAGGAAACAATCACGCGGTGGATTAAAGGGCAGGGCTCAGGGTTCAAGGCCTCGACAACTGCCCTGTCATCAATGGTTCAGGCTCCCCACTCCCGCAAACAATTCCTGCTTAGATTATGCAGCGAGCTGTACCACCATCCACTGGAACGATGGTCAGCACTATACTTCCTCTCTCGACTGGTACTCCGTGTGACCTGCTTCATCATTACAATAAATACAAGATGCGCATGAAAAATAAAAATCAGTTCAAAGGTTACCGACGCCTACGAAGGGGAGGTCATTCTGCGCCGGTGACAAGGAGAACAAAATGGTTGCCGTGATAACATTCCATCCCTCCATCCCCATTCTCCCAACCGTCAGAGAGGGAATGTAACCTTGCACATGTAATGGATAAGCGTGCAGGCCTGCAGGTACACACACCTTTGGGGTCAGTGTAAAATGTGTGAAGGATTGTGTTGTGAGTAAGCTATAGGGTATGTAATTCACTTTAAGTTGCCTTGGGTGAAATCTAAATTGGCAAATAGTAAATACTATAAAACACTAGGGCACAAAACAGGAGGGTTGTTAATACACTCCTGCTCCACTGGCCTACTCAGCTAATGCTGGTCATTGGATAAACAATTGAGTTTGTCTGTGGGCCAAATCACATAGCTGTAGATTTTCATTGGTTTCACATTCAACTATATTGTTCTTGCAAGAAAGAATCATTTACTATCCCTTCTTGCAGAAAGTTCTAACTGCTCTTCCATGTGCCACCTGCTGGGACACATTGTTTCAGTTGTCCTACTGTTTGGTAATAGGGCAACGCATTAGGGCATCTCAGACAAGGATGCCTTCAGGATATATTTGAGACAATGGGGATCAAACCTTTAGAATCGGAGTCAAACACCCTATTATCACTAGCCTGTCCCACTTTCAAAACGTTTGTGTTTTAGGGAGCATCGCTAGTAGAGCTGTCTTTATTATATCTATTGCAATGTATAAACAATAATGACAATACAGCTTTATCCTCTAGAGACATAGTTTCATTCATCATCTATGTCATAATGTATCCCCCTTTTTTTTTAGTTGTAATGTCATCTGATGATCAGGCCAACAGGCCAACTGGTCGCTGTGCACTCTCTTGCACACCACCATGCCATTTCCTGTTTCCTGTGTTAGTGTTAGTGTTTGTATACAGTCAAATTCCTACCACAGTGCTATAAATGTCATGCTGTTATACTCACAGCAAACCCGAGTAATATGGCTGATTTTATGAGTCTGTGCCTGTTTGACTGCAATTCTTCAAACCAAGGCTATATGTAAATCCTCATCCATGTGATGCCTCAAATGTACCGAAAAAAATCGTGATATGTGATGTCCAGAGCCATATGCAATTTCATGAAGCCACATGTGATGCCACTAATGGTAAAATCTTGAAACGGCTTGTAATTTTAACCTGATGGTAGAACAGCAAGTGTTTTATGTATTTCAAGTATAGTGCCCACCTGTGGCCAAGTGCAAAAGTAGTGCGTAGGAAGCTGCTGTTATAAAGTTGTTAATGTTCTGTAATAAATTTGTCCTGTCTACAAGCCTTGAGGAAGCTAATTTGATAGAGAATATCTCCCTTGTGGCACTTAAGGCTGTAGCTCTGCAAGTTGCAACTAAAATGAAAAGCAACATTTTGTAAAGCCAATTGTTGTACCCAATAGGGTATAAACAAGGCATTATTCACAGACATCAGCCACAGCCATCTGAATAATGGCTGTAGCCATCAAAGTGTCAATGAACAATTATATAGGGCCATATGCACAATATGCACTACGACTAGATGTGGAAATCCCCGATTCTAATAGCCTACCTTGAGGTGAAATCCATAGTTACTGATCATCAGTCATCTATCTATGCGGTTTCTCATGCTGGCGTCTTTGTCATTGCTAATTGGAGCGCAATTAGCAAGGTCACAGGTGACTGCGGCTTGCAGCTCCGGATACCTGCGCGACTCTGCAAGATCGGCAGAATCGCGGCCACACGCTGAGCACTTCTTCAATGTCAAGACGGCGTGCCTGCTCACACAGCAATATCCTCACCATCTGGACCACCACCATTTTGACCGCGGGGAATAATTCATGGGTTTTCTGAGTCCATACCCTTGATTTGGGAGACAAAGGGAGAGGAAAGTAAAGATTGTGTGACGGAAATTGTTTGTTTGGGCGTTGGTGGTTTTGTGAAGTTTGTAGGCCCCACACATCATACCAAGACAATCCTTGATTAAACAAAATAAAATAAAATCACTCTATTACATTTTGCAGCAGATGTTCTCCCCTTTTTTGTACATTGTCCTCTCTTTATTTTATTGCAATGGCATATTTACAACATGTACGTCCATAATCTCTTTGAAGAGTTACAGCTCTAATTTACCCCGACCTTATGAACAGCCGGATACAGAAGCGCGGAAGCGCATTGAAAGTAATTCCATATCTCTGTAAGTGCTGGTGGGGTTGATGAACATCCCGGCCTGTTTCACCCAGATATACTCCGCGGTACTCAAACCGAGAGCCGCTCCCAATATTTAGGGGCGGAAGAAGCATTTTGAGCATCATCTGGGTTTACAACTTTATGATTTTAAAAGTTTTGATAAGGGACGCGTAATCATATCTCCTCTGCTGTGATCGATTTATAGCGAGGAAGGGGGAATAAAAAATGCAGATTGAAAAAGTAATAAAAGGTGGGGGGGGGGGGGGGGGGGGGGAACAGCAGGAGTCTGCAGATAGAGGACCAGAGAGCCACTGCTGCTATAAAACTTTACCCATTCACTGTAGAATGTAATCTACAGGGGGAAATGAAATCTCTGGTGTGCTCTGCAGCACATCGAGAGAGCGAGAGAGAGAGAAAGAGAGAGAGAGAGAGAGAGAGAGAGAGAGTAAGAGAGAGAGATGACCATTATTATTAATGAGCCAGCGTACAATCATTCACGATAAAGGTTGATTTGCTGTTTTGTACCGCTCATCATCCCTATGTTCACGGCCATCCATAAGCAAGTATTATTTTCTGCACCATCAAAGACGCATTAGATGCCGAAAGAAAAAAAACAAAAAACAATGTTGCGTAAAGCTTCCTGTCTAAACAGAAGAGTGTAGTTTAAACTGGCAACATCAAAGATTTTCTGGTAAATATATGTCTATCAGGTCGCTATCTATCACCAGATGAGGTAACACAATGGTTATTGAGCCTACGGTCCACTAAGGAAGACCCTTGCGTTTGCAGTGTTATGAATTGGGTGTCGGTGGGGACACCCAAGTTTGGCTTTGTGAGAATAAATGCCATTTATCACCAAAGAGAATGAAATGGAATGCTTTGTCATTGCCACTTCAAATAACTGTGAATAACCTCAAATAAAAATGCCTACTGCTGAATGTTATGACGTATGATTGGACTGCAGTCTGAATATAAGAAAAAGGGGCATTCAGCAGACGCTTGTATCCAAAGTACTTGGATAAAATGTACTGTGGATACTTTTATCCGCAGTACATTTGTGGGCTTCAACATGTGGACAGTTTGGAGGAGGAGCGGGGGGGATAAAGGGGATCAAACCGCCGACCCTACGGCGAGTGGACGACCCGCTCTGTCCACCCAGCTCTCCCCGCTGGGCTGAGACATGAGGGGTTTCCGGATCGCTGTTTAAACACCCAGCAACCGACCCAAATGTGCTACGAAAAGTGCTACCAAAACGATGTATCGGGTGGACTGTGAACCTGACTACGTGTCCCCGGGTGGCGTGGCTCTCTTAACTGAAGTCCAACTTCTGCAGGGATGGAAGCAAGCTAGTGGTGTACAGCTATGGGGGGGGGGGGGTCTTGAAAAAGATGTCGCTTGTTCCCTGCAACTCCATGCAGTTCCGCCCACTGGCGGTCCACGGAAAGCTGCTGCAGGACTGCCCATCCCATAATCGGGTGGAGAGAGAGAGCGTCGGCATGGGTCAGAGAGAGAGAGAGCTAGTTTAGCAAGCTGGGGGGACCCGTCAGGCCCGTCCACTGACTGTAAGCAGAAGGCAGAGACGTGAGCTGCATCGCTTCCCCGGACCTGGCAGTCATCACAAAGCAATTAAAGAAGGGCTTGGGATTGGTTCTTGTTGGTTATTTTCGTTGTTGTTGTTGTTTGGAGACACATGTGTGTATGCGTGTGTGTGTGTGCGTGTGCGTGCGTGCGTGCGTGCGTCTGTGTGTGTGTGTGTGTGTGTGCGTGCATGTGTGTGTGTGTGTGTGCGTGTGTCTGTGCGTGTGCATGCGTGTGCGTGCGTGCGTGCGTGTGTGTGTGCATGTGTGTGTCTGTGTGTGTGTGCGTGCGTGCGTGCGTGCGTGTGTGCGTGTGTGTGTGTGTGTGTGCGTGCGTGCGTGCGTGCGTGTGTGTGTGGAAAGTCAATCCTCAGACGGACCATAGACCGTTCCCGTCCCAAGAAGATGAATGAACGGCCTCACTGACCGATTTTTTTTTTATTTGCCCTTTCTATGAGACGTGTGCATTCACGAAACCGGGGCAAGACGGCAAACAAACCGACAAACACAGAATGATCACCGTTGCGCTCATTCCCCCCCCCCCCCCCCCCCCCCCCGGCCATATAGCCCTTTATAAATCTAGTTGCGAGGAGACCAGCTGTCCACCGCTCACCCCTTATCACCTTTCCATCATATGGGCCCCCGTCACTCCCATCATGCATTGCTCCTTTCGCCGCCATTCATCACTCAAGGAGGTGATGCTGTCCACCACTGGCTACTCCCTCCCCCGCCCCAGACTTCCGCTGACCGGGCGGGGGAGGGGGAGGGGGGGGTGGGGGGGGGGGCTTGTACCGGCTCTTGTAGATGTGAAGGCTGATTGGGTGTGACAACGTTATTAGGCGCAAATCACGGCATACTGCGCAGATGCACGGACGACAGACCACAAGCTGTTCGCCATGGGTAGGTTGATGCCCCCCCCTCTCTCTCTCTCTCTCTCTCTCTCTCTCTCTCTGTTTCTCTCTCTCTCTCATTCTCTCTCTCTCTCTCTCTCTCTCTCCTTCTCTCTCTCATTCTCTGTCTCTCTGTCTCTCTCTCTCCTTCTCTCTCTCATTCTCTGTCTCTCTGTCTCTCTCTCTCTCTCTCTCTCTCTCTCTCTCTCTCTCTCATTCTTTGTCTCTCTGTCTCTCTCTCTCTCTTGCAATACGTCTTGCCATTCTAAGCATATATTTTTGGCTGGCCTCTCTGGCTATTTCTATGTGTTGTCATTCTTAGCACACATCACTCTTTTTCCTTTGTCTTTATCCTCTCTCCTCCACTTTTTGCTGTGCGTCTTCTACTGATGTACATTTCTAAGCCATCAGTCGCTTTCCTTTCCTGCTTCTGTTCCACTCTATATCTGCTCTCTTCTATCTTGGTATTATCCGTCTTGTAATTCTAGGTATTTACCTCCTGTGGTCCCTTTCTTTCACACACCCCTCTGTCTTTCCCCTGTTTTACGAATATGTGTTGAAATTCTAAGCTTCCAGCCTATCCCTTTCTCCTACTTTATGACTTTACATTTATCTCACCTCATCTCTCGTTCTCTCTGCCCCCTCCCTCTTTTTTGTCATAATTTGTATTTTATGATTTTTAACCCTCAAGCCTCTCTCTTTCATTCTCTCTCTCTCTCTCTCTCTCTCTCTCTCTCTCTCTCTCTCTCTCTCTCTCTCTCTCTCTCTCTCTCTCTCTCTCTCTCTCTCTCTGTCCCTCTGTCTTCCACTCCCTTCGCTTTGTCTTGCCTGGTTTCTACCCTCCAGCCAACATCAGCCACCCCCCCCCCCCCACACACACACACACACACACTCCCAAGAGTGTCTACCATTGAGTAGATTGTTTGCCATTGTTGTTGTTGTTTTTTTCATTTTTACAGAGTTTCTGTCAGTGGCGAGTAATGTGGGGACGTCAACTGGGAACGGCTGCGGCCGCCGCTGGCACCCCGCCGCCAATGCCACATCGCTAACGCTAACACCGCTAACATCTCACACCCCACCGCTAACATCTCACACTGCGCACAATGCACAGCTAACACCGCACCGCTAACATCTCACACCGCTCACAACGCACCGCTAACACCGCACTGCTAACAACACACCGCTCACACCGCACCGCTAACGTCACGCCATTAGCATCACAGCGCTACCTCCTCACCATAATTAGCCCTCATGTGCATATCTCTCTTTCTCATCGCAGCCCAGACATCAGGCACCATCTTGATGACACGCATCCCCAACAGTTACATACACACACACACACACACACACACCACACACACACACTCTCACACACACACACACACACACACACGCGCACACACACACACACACACACACACACACACACACACACACACACACACACACACACACACACACACACACACACACACACACAATCCAAGTCATCTGACAATTGGAAGGCCCAGCTGATACACACATACATGCCAAATAATCTGATTTATGGGGACCAGCCCTACACACACACACACACACACACACACACAGATACACACACGTAAAACAGCTGATGTTGTGGTAACCCAGCTGATAGATTTTCAATCACACATACATACACATGTGCACAAACACGCACACGTCAAATCATGAGGCCTTATGGGGGCCGACACATGTTGGGTTGATCACAAGGTACTTTATGGCCTCTAATAAATTGTCCAGGGCCTGTCAAGGTTCCAATGGTAGGATTGATTTTGAAGGCTACAGAACAGCGGTCTGTGGCAGTGTTCTCCAGCCTGACAGAAATTGGCTTTACTGGTAATGAATGAGCTCACAGTCAAATTATGATTTTTTTTCCTACCCATATTTCTGGTTTATGCTATAGTCTATGCATGAATCCGATCTAGGGCTTTTAGTGAATTAAGAAAGAGAGATCAAAGAGATTCTGTCAGGGTTTGTTAAAATGGTAGCGATGCAGCGTTGAGAGGTATTGAGCCTGAAAAAAGCCTACACACTAGGTTCTCACCCTCGAATATCAAAATATATTTTTATTTCTGGTTACTTCTGTACTTACCATGTACATAACTTTCCACTAACTAGAATTGTTCCATGCTTTGGCTTGCCATGTATTCCCACTGGTACCTCCCACCCTACTTCCTGATTGAAACAGGAAGTATAAATGGCCACGCCAAAGTAATTGTCCCACTCTTTTTGGACCTTGCTTCTATGTGCAACGTGTGCTGTTCCCCGTTAGTTAGTTAGTCAGTCAGTCAGTCAGTCAGTCAGTCAGTCAGTTTAGCTGTGTGCTACCTGCCCTTTGTGTTGACTTCCCATTATTCCCTGGTAAGGCGGCTAGGTAAGCATGGGGTACACTGTACATAGCACACACATTAATAATGCTTTTTGGCTCCACCGGAGGTCCTATCACCCTTCCCTTTGTGTTTCCATGCCACGATAGATGCACTTTTACTTTTCAGTTGTCTCTTCAATGTTTTCAACCTCTGGTTGTTGTATGTTCGTTTCCCCCTTTTACAGCAACGTACCAAGAATATTTATTAGAATCTTATTGGATATCCTCAAGAGGAAAATATCAATGTCTCAATAACATACTGTACAACTATAAAGAACATCTGTAATCTAAAGATAATACATGTGTTTCGTTTCATGAGAATTAATGAAAAATCAACCTCTGTCGAATCTATGTATATGTGCGTCTGTTTTTTGATAATTGGTTGATAATGATTTTAAACTATATTAGAATAATACCTTGTGTACCCTTTGTGTGCAGTTCAAAAAGCTTTACAAATGAGGATTTGTATTTTATTGGTTACACCATAAAACCCTTTCACACATAATTCCCAGTAAATTACCTGGTTAACCTTTCTGGCAGGGCTAGTGCATTTCTCTATTCATACATGCAGCTACATTCTGAAAGATTTCCATCTTTCACACACATGTCATAGCACTGCAGTAATAGACGGGCCAAAGATCAGTTCAGCAAATGG
>JAXIVH010000022.1:4401996-4414496 GCA_036785325.1 Urophycis tenuis | reverse complement strand
ATGTGACTTCATGGGGATGTTAGCCGATAATCGCGCCACCATTACTCTCAATAAACGGATGATGTCACCAAACCGGGGGAGATAATTTGGCAAGGTAGGACTAATGGCCGCGGCTCAGACATGCTAATAGCTTTAGCACAGTGGAGGCAAATTGCGCAACCTTTGACCCAAAAAATGCACGTGTAACAGGGCGACCGGAGTGGATTCTAATCAATATTCATTGAATGCATTAAATGCTCCTGCCGCCCCCCCCCCCCCCACACACACACACACACACTGCTTTGATTGTAATGACGGCTATTGTGCGGTAACCTCTCCTTATGTTGGGACGTTCAGAGCAAGATCCGTCCGTAGATCATCTCAAATCGTTTCGTTTCAAAGTTCTGCAGCGGGGGGGTGGGGGGGGGGGGGGGCGCCCCTGGCTTGCTTTGGTCGACAGGCAAACCTTTCCATCAACGACACGCAGCGGCGTCGCTTCAGGTGTTCGTCTGCGCGGGAGCCAATAAACCGACCCCCCCCCCCCCCCCCCCCCCCGCTGGCAGGGCTTTACCCGGGCGTTCGCTTCTTTCCCTTTTCCTCCATACTGTCTCGACGTGTAGCAGAGCACACCGCGGTGACTGATGATGATAAGGCCGTAATGAGCAGAAGCTCGAGTATGCCGATCACGCATTAATCCCCCCGGTGGTCGCTGGAGGAGTGGGCATGCAGGAGGAAGGCTGGGGGGTTGGGGGGGGGGGGGGGGGGGGGAGGGAGAGGGAACGTGAGATGCGGCCTGGTCGCGGGAAACGAGGGTGGGGTTTAGGTATGCGATAGAACAGCTCGCCTCGCCGACTCGCTCGAGAGTAATGAAGCGTCGTCTTCACGTACCCCTGCGTGTCCCCATGGACACGTGTGTACCGACACAGACACACACACACACACACACACACACACACACACACACACACACACACACACACACACACACACACACACACACACACACACCCCTTGTACTGCACACACACTCATTTCCCCACGTAGATATACCCTTTCATCCCGCACGCATGCTCATGAGCTCGCATGCATGCTGCCCCCAAAGACGTATTGCTGTGTCCCCACGCACACACACACACACACACACACACACACATATACACACACACACACACACACACACACACACACACACACACACACGCAATCGCACAGACATGTGTCCCCTGCATGCACTCTCATGTCCCCACACACATAGCCATGGCCCACCTCACACGCACAGTTACTCCCAACCTTACACACACACAAACCCACACACACACACACACACACGCACGCACACGCACACGCACACACACACATATCACGGTCCATCCATCGCCTTATGAATGAATCAGCCACACAGGGAGCTCTTCAAAATGAGTGCCTTTTTTTTCCCCGTCCGCTTCACAGAGAAGAGAGGGAGATTTCTAACCCATTCCCATGCTGCCCACACGCTCCACCATCTGGGCTTACAGAGTGGTCATTTTAATACTAGAGGGGGTGATTGATAAAACAGAGACACACTACCTTGGCTAGGTCTCTAGGTTCGTGTTATTGTTGTTATTATATAGTTTGGTAGCTGTCACCAGGTTCTGTGTCTGCGGAGCACAGGAGGAATGACACCCACTCGCCGACCTGAGCTGCTGGCATTCCACGTAATTGATTGTATGTAGTGTGTGCATTGTACGCGTTTATGCATTCATATACATATACACATATGTGTATGTGTCTGACTGTCCATCTGCTTCTCTGAGGTTCGGTGCAAAGAGTCCACGTAAAAATCTTCATCATCAGATGAGAAATCCTTTCCAACATAAAAATATCACCAAACCGTCTCAAATCGCTGTTCCGTTACCGCTGCTTCCATTGCCTCAAGAGAATGCTGGTGAGCCTGAAAACCAGCCATAAGAAAATCGGACGGAGAGGATATTTGAAGAAGATATTCCAACTGTGGTCATAAAAAGGTAATGCAGCAGTTGTAACATTGAGGAAGGCCTCAGGCTTTTCAAAGCAAAGAAAAACATTATGAACACAAGATATACCCATTTTTCTCTGCGTGGTCTGCGGACGACCCAGTCAAGCGGATTGCGTTTGCACCTGAAATATCCCCCTTTGGGTTCCAGGATATGAGCTGTTGCTCTCAACCAACCATTTCCCAACACCTGGCAATATATGTAATATTAAAATACGATTATTATAGAGTCTCATATCCGTCTCTTCTTCTTCCTCTTGTCTGAAGGGTATGGCCTTCTTCACAGGTGTCCTTATTGTGATGAGGCTCTCTGCTTGGGTATAAGAAATACCAAGTGGCTTCAAACTACACCTGACATTGCCTGAAGACATTCTGCATTTTATTTACTTTTTTTTTTTTATTGAGCAGATGAAGCCTGCGGTGGTTTGGGGTTATATATAACATTTCAGACATTGCACACGAGCAGGTGGGGTTTGGCACCTAGCTCGAGGATGCCTACTGCTGAGACAGTGGATACTTGAACAGCACCCTGCCCACTAGATGCAGCACACTGTGATCCAAGCATTGGTCACCATGGGCATAAACTAACTTTTTATTTGTATTGTAGTTGCTCCAAGTCATTAATTAATGTTCCTTACTTTCTTGTATACAGTACACATACATTATTCTAAGAATTACTCTTTCGATCCTGCGAGGGAAATTTGGTCTCTGCATTTAACCCAATCGAGAATTAGTGAAACACTCAGTGAATTAGTGAATTAGTGAAACACTCAGTGATGGTGAAACACTCAGTGATGGTGAGGCACACAGTGAGGTGAAGCACACACTTAAACCCGATGCAGTGAGCTGCCTGCAACAGCGGCGCTCGGGGAGCAGTGAGGGGTTAGGTGCCTTGCTCAAGGGCACTTCAGCAGTTCGTACTGGCCGGGGTTCGAACCGGCAACCCTCCAGTTACAAGTACCAGTAGGCTGCGGCTGCCCCACAATTATTATCACATTATACATTATATCCTTATCGCCAATGTTGTTTTTCACCCCTTCAACCGTGTATTTGATAAAACAACAAATATGCAAAGACTGTGATTGAGAAATTGATACGCCTATTGTCAAAAGCCTCACGCTGACAGAAAATTGATAAATCACACCGTTTGGAGTGACGGCGTCATGTGGAATGGATATATTGATCGACGCGGCGGAAGACAGGATCATTATTTTTTCTTCTTAGATTTCTGTTTCTTTCCGCTTGGATCTGGGGAGCAAGGTTTCCTTCTGCAGGTCAAACAATCACAAATTCACCTGGAAAGGTCAGCACCACTGCTCAGAGGACTTCTGTGGCTGGTGCAACATCTTCGATTAGCCGTTCCATTGATCACTTTGTGAAAGAGCTCCCAGAAACTGGAACACATTTGAAATGCACACAGGAGAACCAAGCCATGTATTATTTGACACATCAGCTCATAAATAAAGGGAGGTGGAGTGAGTCAGAAGAATCATTTCAAATCACATGTATTCACTTTGACTTGGATCCAGTATAGATGTGAAAGACAGTAAAAAAAAACAACAACATAGACCACACATCACTAACAGCGCTAACCGATAAAACATTGCAACAGGTCAGAAAGGAGCACGAGTTGTATATGAGCATCCTTAAAAATATTTATCAGCTAGTCGGCTCGCAAAGCAACAGATTTTATTGCTTGTCCCATACATCAGACGGACAAGCGTAACCGAGGTAACCCCGCGCGAAGCCTTCGGTTAGCGAGGTCCACCGAAACAGCCCGCTGTCTGGGCTCGCTTGGTGTGTGTGAGTGTGGGTATGTGTGTGTGTGTGTGTGTGTGTGTGTGTGTGTGTGTGTGTGTGTGTGTGTGTGTGTGTGTGTGAGTGTGGGTATGTGTGTGTGTGTGTGTGTGTGTGTGTGTGTGTGTGTGTGTGTGTGCGTGTGTGTGTGTGCGTGCGTGTGTGCGTGCGTGTGTGTGTGCGTGTGCGTGTGTGTGTGTGCGTGTGTGTGTGTGTGTGCGTGTGTGTGTGTGTGTTTCAGGGTGGTGCTTAGGAAAGTTGATGAGATGTTTCAGCGAATTGGTTCGGGGAGTGAGTGCGGGTCAACGGTATGGGGGGGGAGATAAGTCCACGGGAACAGATGAGTCAATGTTTCAGCAGAACGAGGGTGAACCTCAGGGTCCACCATTGGCTGCGTGACGTCCATCCGCAACACTGGCAAAACCCTCCAGCCATGGAGGGACAAATTGCTTGTATATATATATATATATACTGTATATATGTTTGAAAATGTATGTTTACTTTAGTATTAGGAATGTTTTGTCCTGTCTGTTGTGCCTCTATATGTTTCACCTTGGGTGAGTGAGAAACGGCCTCTCGATTCCTTTGTATGTCTAGTTTTGTGAAGGAATTGCCAGTAAAGCTACTTTGATTTAAAAAATAAATAAATAAATATATATATATATATATATATATATATATATATATATAGTATATACAGTAGGTATATCATCAATCTCTCATAAATAAATCTTAAATCTCATGAATCTAATACCATAAATCTCTCAGATTGTGAAGACGTCCTCGCTCAGGCATCCTGGCTAACCCCCTAATTTCCATTGGGTAAGCATCTCGACCACCCCTCTCCTACCTCTTCTCCCCTCTTGCATTTATACAAGGTGGGGTACTTGAGGTCGCCCAGTCGGTACATGGTTCATTGGAGACTATTGACTTGTAAGTGATAGTTCTTAAGGATTTTCTATTAAAACACAATTCGAAAGGTTGGAATTATGTTTTGTTAAAGCAAAGCCTAGTAAAAAAGGCGTGTATATGTGACAGACAGACAGACAGACATACTTTAATGATCCCTGAGGGAAATTGCATTCAGTTACAATACTCCAGGGAAAAAAGAAGAGACAGACAGACAATATAATAATAATAATAATATAATAATAATATAAATCTATGTAAACAATGTACAACAAATATATATAAAGAAATATAAAAATATACATAAATGTACATACAGTACATCCAAGCATACACCAAGAGGTAATAGCATACACAAATATGTAGCATGTCGGGTTTTATTGTGGTAAAAAAGACCAGTTATGCATTGAGATGACCAGTTATGTAGTAAAATGACCAGTTATACAATATGAATAATCTGTTATGCAGCAGAAACTAAGATGTATATACGCAAAGACTCATGATGCACACTGCATGTGATTTACCACTCACCACTGATTAGGTTCTAGCGATGTTGACATTGTTAAGGCGATGGTTGTGGCAGACGATACAAGTCAATCATGTTCTCACCCTTAAAAGGGGTTGTGGGGCCAAACACTGCTCTAGACATTCAACACACCTCACCCCGTTCTCCACTGGTTTTTTAAACCAAATAACACAAAACTTTGCCATCCTCTCTGCTTCCTCAATTTGGTTCTCCACCATTGAGCCATATTGCACTCTACACCTGTGAATGAACGGCAAGATGGATTCCCCAAAACCAATCATGTAATAAGATGCCCTGATTGGTCAGAAATGAGCCGAGAATGGTCTTAAACCTAAATGTTCTCATACAGAGGCCGACGCAATCAACTAGAAACAGATAATCTCACAGCACATTTCACTCAGTAATAGCTGAGGGATGGCTATGCCATTTCTCACAAATTACAATCAAATAATAGCTCTTAAATCCTACAGCACCTCTAAGTGGAGGGCTGAGGTGAGTAGGGCTGAGGGTGTCTTGGTCGAGGTACTGTAACTTATTAAGTAGGTAAATAAGTACGGTAAGTAAGTTAGGCCAGACTTATGACACCTTTACAAACTAAAAGTTACAATGCGCTAGTCAAAAAGGATTTATAACAGGTACATGCAAATACATAGAGTGGTAAAAATTAGGGAAGAGAAAAAACAAAACATACCCAGTGCTATATAAAGCCTGTCTGAACAAATGTGTTTTAGAAGTTTTCTAAAACCTGAACAGAAGGCAAAGCCTGTATTGGAGGGGAAAGGCAGTTCAACAGAGGAGAAACAGTCACCTATGGTCTTAAGTCTGGCACAAGGGACAGACAGAAGCCCCTGGCCAAAGGATCGAAGGGATTGAGAGCTTCCGAGGGGGGGAGTTAAAAGTTCTGCAATGTAAGTTGGGGCGATGCCCATGTTAAGCTTTAAAAGTCATTAGAAGTATTTAAAAATAAACCCTTTTGTTTTCGCTGGCAGCCAGCGAAGTAACATTAGGTCAGGGGTGATGTGGAAACTCTGCCTGGACCATGTCAGCCGGCTGGCTGCAGCCTTTTAGACCAGCTGTGGTCTGTCTAAGGCAGCATGACTGAGGCCTGCAAACAAATAATTACAATAATCCACAGACGGGAGAAAATCAAACAATTAATTAAAAGTTCTACATTGGAGTGGGGTAGAGCTGACTGCACTTTGGCAATTTTCCATAGTTGGAAAAAGTATGTTTGAATCAGCTTTGAATATGGTGTTTCCATTTTAATTTTTCGTTTAAAGATTATACTTGAAGAGTCACTTCATAGAAGGGGCAATTTGGTCAGTGTAAGACTGAATGCTACTCAGTAAGGGTTCAGGCCCGAATACTCATAAGTCAGTTTTGTGTAAGTTTTGCTACAGAGAAGCCTTTTGGTAGCCTTACATCCCTTGGTTGTTTCCAGACAGTTAGGAAGAGGCAGAAGAGACAGAATCACATTGTTATTTCCATTAAAATACAGGTACAGCTGGAAGTCATCGACCTAAAGATGGTAGGAGATGCCACCACAACGGCTAATAATGTGTCCCAAGTGAAGCATGTAGCTGGAGCACATAATTGGATGAAGGATTTGGCCTTGCGGGTCTCAACCAGGCAGAGGAACATGGGAAGAGACGATTGTGGGTGGGGTTGACTTAGGAATCAAACTATCCTTTCCCGCTAACAATATCACTTAGAACAATAACAATGTCCACACACGTTGTGTACATGGTCATAGGCGCCCCCCGTGGCATCCCTGTGTGTGTCCTGTGTTGTGTGGATAACACAGGGACTTTGAGTCTCCTGCTCACGGTTGAGAGGACCGAGGGAACGCACCAAGGACAGTGCTTATCTACAGCCATGCAATGGGGGCAACAGTGGCTCCTCAGCTCCCCTCCTCAGCAACACAATCACACTCTAGTAGCCCCTGAATTACTTTGAACAAAACAAATGACTCCCACCGCTCCGCAACAGAGATAGGGGTGGTGGGTGAGTGGCTGGGCGGGGCGGGGGGGGGGGGGGGGGGGGGGGGGGGGCACCCGAAGAATATAGGGAAACAAAACAAAAGGAGGGGAAAGGAGTCAAGTTAATCTTGGTCTGGACCCTGGGTTATAAAGCCATAGCTTGTGTTTTCGGGGGCAGAATAATTGAGGGAGTGAACAACTCTATCAAACCGTTTAGTGGGGTGGGGGTGACACATAATGATGAGAGGCTTTTTAAAAAAATACTTTCAATGATTGGTCCAAAACTTATTTTGTGGCCCGTGAGGGCAGCTGTGGACTTCTCAAATCTCCTCCTAGTCTGGTCAATCTAACTCAAAACACGGCCTAACCCAGGAGGAATTGCAAGGTTTCATAGTTTGTATTGGTCCTAATACCCTGCTTTAGTGGAACATACATTTTTGATGGTCAAAGGTTTAAGAGTGCATCAGGTTGTTAAAACACGAAGCAGGGACAGTGGCCTGGGTGAAATTGTGTTCATATTCGAGGGTCTATGTACACCTAGACATACAGTATGTATACGTTTTAAATTCATGATTCTTTATCAGTAGATTTCAAATGTAGCCGTTATGACAATTCATGATTTTTTTTTTTTTAAGTTTGGGTCCCAGAGAGAAACCAAATTAAAAAATGTGAAAATGTTTGGGAACTCCTGTTCTAAGATAATGCAAACATAATTAATCTATATGTTTACACTTAATATTATATTCATAACCAAATTCTACACAACACATTCTAGGTGTAAATCTTAAATGTGTGCTGTGTCATGAAAAAAAGACAAATGGGTATGTGCAGAAAGTTACATCATAATAAAGGTTTAATAACCTCATTTAATTTACTCTGTATAAAATAAAATAAAAACGTTTATTGGGGATAATGGAACACCCAAACTGCACATTCACAACCGGGCATCTCTGATGGTTATGGTTAAGGTATGTGAATGGCCACGCTAGAAAAACCAATGTTTCACTTATCACTTTAGTGCTCACTTTATAACTTGGACATTCACAGACTTCACTTACCTTTATATGCTATTTCTTTGTGTATGCTATTTACTTTCTATAGTGTATGCCTAGATTTATGTATATTTGTACATATTTTTATATTTATATATTTTATATATATATATATATATATATATTACTGTTAAACACTCTTATACTGTTTTTCTTTTCCCTTTAACATTCACAAATGTTTAACAAATGCAATTTCCCTCAGGGATGATTAAAGTATTAAAGTAAAGTATTAATGTATCTGTCTGTCTGTCTGTCTGTCTGTCTGTTAAGAATATAGCATGTTCAGAAGCAGAGGTCTCCACTGCTTTGTGTGACACTGTGAAGTGAAGGCTCCAAATTGGAACAATGGTATACTTTTCCCCTGGGATCACGTAAAACCTTGAATGATTACTATCACAAATTTCTTGCTGGACTAACTGTATCGAGTTATCACTGATGGCTTCCATTTTGTAGCAACTTTTTTAAACAAAATCAATTCTGCAATCAGTTCACTGGTTGGAGAGAGAGAGAACAAAAATACTTTTCAATGGGACGTACCAAAACAAATCTCACCCGACCTCCCTGCTCCATGAACTCTTCCGTGGCACGAAGAACTGATTTTGCACCATTTAGGTGGTGCAAAATGTAGGCCCCCAGAAGGAGGTCCCTGTCACCAGCTCACACACACAAAGGACCACCCCAGGGAGGCATCCAATCATCTCCAGCCTAGGCAGCCCCCCCACCTCCCATCTCTCAACCATAACCACAAAAGTCAGCTGCGCGATGATTATGTCCAACCAAAAAGCAGTGCGACTGAGTGCGTTCAGTCTCTATCTCTCTCTCTCTCTCTAATGACAGACCTTCCACCACCAAGAGTGCACAGCTGATGGTGGCAGTTTGATGTCTAAGGACTGCGGGGCTGGGGACACTGCTATAGCATTTGTACCACAATCCTCCTTGTCTCATGATCCTGACCATGAGAAATAGAGGGAGTCCCACTTGATCACTTGAAGAAACACCATTTTTTGGAGTCTAGAAAAACCCTGAAATAAGATAGGATCACACTTTATCAATCGGAGAGCAGGGAAGTTGGAAGTGGTCATGGTGGCAAAATAACCGCTAATCTGCTAAACTGTTGATGTAGCTCAGAGGAAGAATATTCATAGCCCATTGTTCATGAAGTCAATATTTTTTAGAGTTAACAAACAAAACACATAAGAAACCCATGACACTTAACAGGCATTATCCGCCGTGCACAATGCCTGACTTTAATACTTCAACCGACCGGCTAATGTAGCCATGTGAGCCAGAATCATATGGCCATTAACACTTAACATCTGTCAATAACAAATCTGTTAAAAAACTGTTGACCGAAGAACCGAGAAAGAAAACAGCATTGCATCGATGGGCAGAACTCTAGGCCTCATCTCATAAATCACAGTGTCTCACTGGTAGGGAACTGTCCAACAAGTCACTGGAGGTAAATAATGCACTATTTGTAATTTTATTTTTATGTACACACACACACACACACACACACACAGGCACACACACACACACACACACACACACACACACACACACACACACACACACACACACACACACCAAGAGAGTTTGTTTTACTTGAGTGGATAAACGTCAATTACAATTACCAGCGCAGTGTCAGTGATGAGCTCGGTAAACAGTGCGAAAAAGGATGTTCGGCGCTTGCTCACACCTGTGATGAATTACCTCCCGTCCTCGTTGTTTGCCTTGGGCGTGATTAACTGTAATGTAAACCCCACCCATCCTCCAACTTCTACACCCCCTCCCTCCTCCTCTCCATTGTTTGTACGGTTCCGTCGCGTATGGCCCCAACTACAGAATGGGTTCAGGAGGCAAGATAACGAGGTGCATGAAAAATGGTTCTTCCAATTAAAAAGAGCGAGCCACTGTTGAGCCTATTGAGTGTGGACAGGGGGATTTCAATGGCTTGTGCGTGGAGGGCCACAGAAACACAGAGGAGACAATGGTGCGTTATTACTTCAGATGGAAGGGGGCAGCATAGTGTAATGGTTTGGGTTTTTCACTCTCAGCTGAAAGGTTCTGGGTTTGAGTTTACAATGTCTGCAGCCTACCAGGCATCCTGGAGCAGGATCCCTACTAAATGATGTTCCATCAAAGCCATTGCACTGACATGTCCTTATACTCCTTCAAGCCAATTTAATAGTTTGAGTCTATTTTTGCCTCCTGGCGAAGCAAGCAGGTGACCAATTTGCATGCACTCACATTACAATACATGTAATGTGACAGCTGAATTAAGCCAAGGTGTTTCAGAGTTTGAGGAAGTTATAGCTACACAAAACTGTGAGCGGCGTGGGGATTCAAACCAACATTGAGATGTTGATATACTTTATTTTCATACATACACTTTCTTGACAAAGTGGAAGTTGTGTCGTGGATACATCCTTCTGTGATGTGGCTTTTTAAAATCGTGTCATCCTGTTGCCCATCCATCACTTTATAATATTGATATGCAGTTGGTTATTATTACAGCCTTCAAACATGAATTCTTCTGAAATACTCTGCAACACACTTAAGCTGTCTGTGCTTCTCGCCCTTGTATTCGCTTCACACGATGTCTTATTGGCTTGTTGCGTGAGTTTAATGTGAGTTCTTCATTTTGTTCTTGGGTTTTTCTTGAAATGATTCAACATTCATTATTAACTCCTGAAGCACTTCCAGCTCGGGATTATGTATGAGAGGTGTTTTGCAAACAAAATGTGGAAATAGTATTTATATGTAATTTGTTTCCAGTTTTCAACACAGGGAGTGTATCTGTATTTGTGATTTTATTGGTTTGTTTTTTCATTTGGCATAGTAATAGCAGTAGTAGTTGACAGTTGTGGTAATAGTACTAATAGTAGTAATAGTATAATAGTAGTAGTAGTAGATATGTAATTAGAAGTAGAAGTATAATCATCCCTCAAAGGGAAATCACAATAAATGGATTTGCCTCCCTCTCTCTCTTCTGCATACTTCCCCTGATCCGTGCCCTACTTCACAGTAAATTACATCATGCGCATTGACCTCAGTGACACACGCAGTTCATCCACTGTACCAATGTGATTTCATAATAGAGTCACCTGCTGACTCAGGGACTATATAAACACTGGGGATTTCCCCCCCCCCAAAAAAAAAAAGAAAAAAAAAAGAAAAGAAAAAAAAGCCCATGACAGTAGAGAGAAAGTTAACCCCAGTGCTGACTCTAATTATGAGCACTGCCAGCTAATGAGATGGAATGTGAATAATTCACAGTTCAACAATGCTAACGAGTTGCACATAATTAGCTAATTAGTCCAATAATTAATGGATGGTGAGGAGGAGTTTGTTGAGCAGGCCAAGTATGGGTTAAAAAAAAAAAAAGGGAAAGGAAAATACATCCTGGACAGATGAGAAGAAAAAAGCAATAACAATAACAATATTTTCATTGTATCTCTGACTGTACTGACTCTGACTAACTGTGCAGTCTGAAAGCCACACCAGCAATACAATCAGTCCTCACTTCCTCCGTTACATGTTTGTCATCCATAGCATCCAACCTCAATTATCAAAGCATTCCCTGATACATACATTTAACTTCCTATTCATTTCCTTCATTCCTACATTTAGATCCAGTAAGACATACATAATGTGGGTTATTATAACTGTCAAATATTCTGTATTGTATTAATACCTTCCACTGTTGTTGTACTTATGCGTTATATGGCATGATGTGGCCAGGGCGTTTGACTAGGTAAGGTACTGGGTTTGATCTGGAAGCCCCAATCTGCAGGCATGCTAAAGCAAAATGACTCAACCCCCTATACCTGCTCCCAGGCGCGTTGTCAGACCTGGGCTATAGCCTCGGATCTTCTGGGAATAGCCCCGGCTATTGACGGCACAGCATATCTCTGTGCCGTCTCTGTGCCGTCAAAGAATAATATGAGAAATAAAACATAATAATGATGAAAATAAGTGGTGAAGCTAGACCTTTTTTATTTTTATTTTACCTTTTTTACCGTCTAGACCAGGGGTGTCAAACTCAAATTCACGGTGGGCCAAAATGAAAAAAAAACTCAAACTAAAACATTAAAAACTGTGACGAAGTCGCGGGCCAATCTCAATATTTATTGAAAGATTTACTGCAATTGTGCATGTTTTTCTCCAGATATATAATGTTGAACCTTTTCATATGGAAACAAACTTTAGTTTCGCATAAACATTCAATCTGGAACAAGTAAAGC
>JAXIVH010000022.1:4397542-4401796 GCA_036785325.1 Urophycis tenuis | reverse complement strand
AAACCCATTTAATGGGATAAGATATGCTGGGTTATCTGAGTGGTTGAGAGGGATGTGAATCAACTAAATCTAACTGTAGCGCCTGTCAACACCTCGTGGGCTTGATAGCACTAGATTGGGGGGGGGAAAAAAGAAACGTGAGCAAAAAGGAATCAGCAGGGAAAATCCAAGCGGCTCATCAACAAATAGACAAACACCAAGCGAATAAGCAAGGGCTTTCGTGGATATGCAATTTGGATTTCTTTCTTGTTTTCACCTGATTATCAATGCTGAGAATCCTTCAGCCAGATCACAGTGGTGTGAGAGCTGGAGCCCCAGCCAGCCTTTCAAGTTCTTGCTGCTGAAACACAGAGTGCATCGCTGCTTCCATTTTGTGCACCTGGAGGAAGACTTTGAAGACACGGGAGTAGGGAAGAGCTGAGAGTAGGGGGGTAAAAGGGGGGCATGGCAGTGTCATACAACCAGCCTTAAATGGCCAATCCCCTTCCCCAGCTGGCAAGAGATTGGGGTGGGGGTGGCCTTCTCTCATACGGTTTTTTTGTCTGTTTAGATCCTTGCATCTGAGGAGGGAGGAAAATCCACAACAAGGAGATTGTGGTGACAACAAAACATGCTGGATGGATAGGATAGTGTAGCGGGCTTGATGGTGTTCGACTCCCACCATTAAGGTTCTGGGTAGGCATCCTTGAGCAAGATAGCCTACCCTGTACTGTCCCTACCCACCTCCTTAAGCGAGGAATAAACCAGGACATGTTGTCTGGGTTAGTGTGGAAATAATGTGATTGGAAAAATAAATGGGACCCTGTTGTACATTAGTTCCCAATAACGGGACCCCGCTGTTTATTGCACTCATACCACGTCACCGACAATGATTAAAGATTAGCTGTTTAATCAGCCGAGATTAAAATATTGTTTTAAAACTTTATTATTATTAACAATTTATTGGTTTAAATTGGTTAGAAACTGTGAAAAACCAGAGGTGTTCCATTATTGAAAAATACCTTGGAACGTTTTTGACCATTCGGGATAAAGTACTGAACGTTGCCGCGATATAACGGCATGATTTTTTAATTCACTGTAAGTTGCAGTCAAATGCAGGTAATAGGGATTTGGGGAGCAGGGAAGCAGGGATGAAAAGAGGAAATCCCAGGTGGCTAAAGAAGGTGGTTCCGCACGGTCCTTTGATGTTCTCCGTCCTCGTCCATGTTCCACAGCCGCCTGATGTTCACTTAGAGGGACTTGAGTCGCACAGCTGTGGTATGTACGTCCCAAACCCACACACGTAGAAAAAGACAAAATATTTACATGAGAGAGAGAGAGAGAGAGAGAGACGGAGCGATGGAGAGAGGGAACACGTTTGAAGCAGCCAGGCGGAAATAATGGCGTTCATCGATTCAACATGTCCACCGTCTCATTCGCCTGCCTTTCCTCTGCAGGAGAAGTGAACGCAGGACGCACAATGCCCAATCACTCACAAGACGCTCACTAACTAGATCTTCATTGACCGCCAGAGAGGGCTCGAGGAACAAATGGCCGCTCTTCTATGCAATCCTAACGAAACACAATGCGAAACAAAATGAACGTGTGTCAGCGGAGTGGGGTCCACGTTACGGTTCTCTTGACTTGTCCAACAGCGCTTTTGGGAGTTTGGACCTCAGGAGGCAGGCTTGACTTACTTTGCGCAGAAAAAAAATGCCGCAAAAAACGCAAGGCGCGCTAACTGACAGTGACAAAAAGTGAATCTTTAACTGAACGGTGAGACTGCCGCACTACAAACCAACTGACAGGAAGTAGCACAATGGAAATAAGACCGCTGGCATGTGATACACGAGGGGTACTTGGACATGGGAAACACACAAAGGATATGATGATAGGGGTGTGGTTATGGGGGCGGTTAGGCTTATGATGAAGTATACACATAAAGTATATGGGTATGTCTAAAAACAGGTCTGTGTGGTGTTTAGCCTCCAGCTCACACCACAACAGCATTTCAGGTGCCTGAGAACCCTTGTCAAAATCGTTTTGAACAAGGGTTGAAGATTTTTCACGTTTTTCAAAACCCTGTTTCTCGTTTTCTGTTTATTTGTACGGAGCGGTGAAACCGAGGTTCGGCTGAACGATGACACCGTGACCTTGTTTACTCGCGGGCAGTTGTTGTTTCACACATTGAGCATTCGCCCGAAACCTACAAAAGTGGCAGACTACACGGTCAGGTTTAATGTTACGTTGACGAGTCAATGTAGCCTTACTCACCATTACACCGCTGTTTGTTGTGATGTTACATTCACCCATCGATGCCCATGCGTCTTCTGCTGCCTCCTCCTTCTCCAGTGTGTGACCAACGTTTTTTTGTATGTTTTAAACCGTATTTAGGTTCTCTTTTTGGCTGATATTTTCAATAACACCCATGTGTGGACATAATTTTTTTTTTAACAAAGTGGCAAAACACACACGTTTTTCAGAAAAATACGCAGAAAGTGAAGAACAGCTAAATGGATTCAAAAGGGATGTAATCATTTCAAATGACAATATATTAGCAGAGTTAGCAGTGTTAATAACCCTCAACACCGCCTGTCAGCGTAATAATTGAACAATAGCTTTAGAGAAACTAATTCTGCTCATCTTCAGACGCTGTCGGAAGCGAAGACAGTTATTCTCATGGGGTTTATTCTTCGATGAATAGATTTTAAAAACCAAGCGTGTCCTCCTGTTTGGGTTACTTTCCTAAATGAGTGCCTCAGGGACATCACACTGGGTCTGAGTAATGCCGTACAGAGGGCCACGACCGAGAGGGGGCTAGGAGAGAGAGAGAGAGAGAGAGAGAGAGAGAGAGAGAGAGTAGAGAGAGAGAGAGATGAGAGAGAGAGAGAGAGAGAGAGAGAGAGAGAGAGCACCAGTGAGGGAGCGGAGGAGATACTTTGTCTTCCTGTCTCGTCCTGCTCTCATCTTGCACTCCTCGGCGCAAAAGTGAATGAATCCATAAGCACCGCGTCGCGCGCCGTTCCATTCTCTCCCCCCGTCGCCGTTGTTTTATCGCCACTGTAACGTTTCCACCCCCATCTCCCCGCCCGGCCCCACCGCTCTGTCCCCCGTCTCTTTCTTTCTGACTTTTTTTTTTCTCTCCTGCTCCGTCTGTCTCTGCCTTTGCTCTCATCTTTAATGTTTCTCCATCTGCTCTCTCTCTGCTCGTTCGCTCTTCGTCTGCCTCCCTCTCCTCCTCCTCCTTTCTTTGTCGACCGCCGTCTCTCCCCTTCACCCAACACGTCTCCCTCTCCTCCCTCCCGTGTTGTCCGTCTCTCTTAGCTTTCGCTCTCTCTCTTCTCTCTCTCTCTCTCTCTCCTCTCTCTCTCTCTCTCTCTCTCTCTCTCTCTCTCTCTCTCTCTCTCTCTCTCTCTCTCTCTCTCTCTCTCTCTCTCTCTCTCTCTCTCCTCTCTCTCTCTCTCTCCTCTCTCTCTGACTCTCTTGGACTCTCTCCCTCCTACATCGTCTCTCTCTCTCTCTCCGGCTCTTTCTCCTTCACTCACATATCGCTCCCCCCTCTCCTCTGCTGCTTCTCCATCCCTCTCTTCTTCTTGCTCTCCTGCATATCTCTGTCCTTATGTTCCTCCCCCTCTCCTTCGCTCTCTCTCTCTCTCCCCCTTAGTCCCTCCCCCCACTTTTCTCTCTCTCTCCGTCTCTTCTCGTCTGCCAGGCTCTCTCTCCATGTGCTCTGCAAGTATAATGCTCACCCACACCATGCTGTCAAACACTGCCCCCCCACTCTATCCCCTAACACACATGCTGTTCCGAGGTAATGGCACATCGTTTACATTCTGAACAGAGTGTGTGTAGCTGTATGTATTTGCCTGTTTGTCTGCTTATGAGTCCGTCTGTCGGTCTGTCTGTCCAGCTGTCTGTCTGCTGTGTCTCTATGTGTGTTTTTCTCCGTGGGTCTGTTTGGTTTGTGTGTGTGTTTGTGTGTCAATTTGTGTTTTTGTGAAAAAAAAAGAGTCCACACCTTTTTTGCTAGATGTAGGCAGTATTTGGTAATGGACCGATGTGTGTGTTTGTGTGTGTGTGTGTGTGTGTGTGTGTGTGTTGTGTGTGGTGTGTGTCTGTGTGTGTGTGTATGCAGTGGAATGCTTCTGAAGTCAAACAATTCGGCTCTCAAACAAAAATTGGACTTCTGTCCCAGAACTCGAACACATTTTGGAACTCGTCTGCTTTGGTGACGTCGGGGTCGGGGGACACTCCGAGTTCATGTGAACATCCATG
>JAXIVH010000022.1:4380042-4392542 GCA_036785325.1 Urophycis tenuis | reverse complement strand
ATGGTGTAAGGAGGAGGCCTTAGTTTGGGTGAACTGTCTGATACATGTTTTTTTTTTACAGCTGATTTTAAGGATGTTCTTGATCTCAACTAGAATTTACTACTTTAGTCAGAGAAAAAAAAACTATTATTAATCAATTCCTTTGCAATTTTGGATAAACCGCTGAACCAAAAATGTCCCTGGATTTTGTCTCAGAAATCTGGTCACCTTACCCTAGAGATTCATACAAATTAATTAAATATACGTACTTGATAGATGTTAATGATGACTTCCGAATAGTAATGGCTAACTAACTCAAAGTAAACTTTAGGTCGTTAAGTTTACTATAGCCTGTCATAATGTCAGTGACGTTGAACGAAACCTTGTCAGCTAGCTGTGTCTCATTCACAAAATACATTTGGAATATTTGCCTATTTGACTATTTGCGTTTAAACACATTTCTTTTCAGTTTTTGGATCGAATGTAGGCAGTTTGCTTCGGTTTAATTGGGATGGACTGTCTGGCCACGTGAGTTTGGGGGAACTAACAGTCGTCAGTCTGGTCCATTCCAAAGTAATCCGCCTTCAATTGAACTGAGACATTTAAAGTCCAATTTGGAAGGCTGAACCCCTCCCACAGTGGGCGGGAGAATTTCAGAAAAAAAAAAAAAAAAAAAAATGTTTTCTGTTTACTCTGTGGTCTTGTTCACACTACAAGCAAAATCCGAGTATGTATTAAATCCTTTTTGTTACGTTTCCCTGAGTTCTCTGTCGTGCATTTGAGTTCCATCCCTATCGTTGCTGCTGCCCAGCTAGCATTGATCGTGACAGACCGTGACAGCCACGGCAGCCAGTGACAAATTGACAAATAACGGTTAAATGCGTACCGGAAAAAATAACCCCTGGATTTATTTGGAAATTGATGTTAGATGTTTTATGACAGTGTCAACATGTTTAGCTTTCATTATTCCAAAGGTATTGTATTGTCACCTTCCGGAAATAGTGGCCCAAGTAATTTCTTCAGGTTTTTCAGAAAACACAAAAAGTGAGCAAAATATTGATTGATCCATCCATTTATCCATTTTACCAGAGGGATAGAATCCCATGATCTGTTCAACTGACGACGTAAGCGATTTTACCAGAGGTGGCCAGCATCATGAGGAGATGACTTAGGCAAATATTTGTCCCCAAAAATGACTTGGGCCATTATTTTTACGAAGGTGACGATATGTCATGTCTGCCGCAAGGTGTTGCGCAATCAAAAACAACAAAAGAGAGAGCTTGATGACATCATGAAGTAACGAGCAGTTGGGAGTTGTCTATCTGACGTGACAAAGGTAGAAATCATGTTCACGGCTGAGTTGACGTATTCAAGTTTTATTCACGGACGGTTCGGTCACGTTGTTGAAATTCATTCGAATGGAATTGCCGCAAGTAACATGACGTTAACTTGCTAACTTACCTTGACCTTGAGTCCACAACCCAAACAACTGCAGAACTTATAACAATAACTTAACAAGCACGCTGAATGTTGCTGTATCTTCATAGCATTTCCGTACACTTTAGTGTTTCCAACGTAATTAGATTATACTTGGTGGTGGGTTCTAATTGGGTTGCGGATTTTAATCTGTTTTGTAAGATAAGTTAGTTAAGTAAGACAGACATTGGATATTCATCAGATATTCAACACGCTCTGAATTACAGCAATATTACACAGGGAACTACAGACTTGATCACTGGTATGAGTCCCTCATGTCAAGCGGTCTATAGCTGCCCAGGAGATGGTCGGGCAGCAGTGTTCCTCTCTAAAGAGCCATCATTTGGTCAATATTTCTATATAATAGGCAAAGTACAAAGTACCTGTCCCTAAACAACACCCTAGCTAAAAGGCAATTAAACCGAGACGTCTCACGTTTCAAAATGTGGAAATCCCAATGGAGTAGACACACTCGCACATCAGCTCCACCACTGTATATCAGCCGTGTGGTCAATTGAGCTCTAATGCTAGGTGTAACACACGCAGACTGTACACAACAAAGATGAAACCGCTGTAACATAGAATCTATCAAACTCTTTATTCAAACCAACAAAAGCGTCTACGAAAAAAAAAAAAAAAACATACACAAGAACGTGCTAAGATTGTGAACGTGTATTGGATTAAGAGTTTCTTGGTATTTCAAGCATCCCTCATGCTGATTAGCAAACTCTTGATTGATTCTATTAATACATTCGGCCAGCGGTTTCCTCTGCGGGGGAAAAGCCAACAACATCCCTTCATCCTCCGATGGATCATATTTGGATTCCGGGCGCACGCGGAGAAGAGGGGCTATTCACAGTGCGAGAGCAAAAAATAATGAGTTGGGTGTGCAGCTCCGCAGTGAAATAAGACGTTACCTATTTAACAAAAAAAATGGACGCGTCTCCCTGGAAGATAGGGTCTAAAGGGCGTGCAACACAATTCCCATGCAACCATATGTAAATGGACTGTTGGGGGTGAACAGAACCATGTAGTTCTCTGGGTTTCGACATTATTGGAACACAAAATGGCATGTAATTACACGGCACTAATACAAACGACCGGTTGGTCTCTTTGGATAAAAAGCGTCTGTTGCCAGGGAGACCAAGGCAACCGTTCACACGGCTGGTATTTACAGGTGTGAAGGAGGAGGTAGCCGCGGGAACTCAATGCTAACCTATAATACACTTTTACTCACACATTCCCTCTCTCTCTCTCTCTCTCTCTCTCTCTCTCTCTCTCTCTCTCTCTCTCTCTCTCTCTCTCTCTCTCTCTCTCTCTCTCTCTCTCTCTCTCTCTCTCTCTCTCTCTCTCTCTCTCTCTCTCTCTCCTCTCTCTCTCTCTCTCTCTCGCTCTCCCTCTCTCTCGCTCTCCCTCTCTCTCTCTTTTCTCTTGCC
This sequence comes from Urophycis tenuis, assembly GCA_036785325.1. Taxonomy (NCBI): domain Eukaryota; kingdom Metazoa; phylum Chordata; class Actinopteri; order Gadiformes; family Phycidae; genus Urophycis; species Urophycis tenuis. Next base: position 4,389,651 of record JAXIVH010000022.1, on the reverse strand, counting down.
TGGCGTGGGGAGATCAGTTTGTCTATTGATCTGCAGGGCCCTTAAACAGGCCACTCTCCCGGGGTAAACGTGTTCGGGGGCCTGTTACGATGGGAGGGTGTGAACTCTTTGACAGTTTCAGGGGTCCGTGGAGGGGCCCCTTCTGTTCACTGCTTGTAATTATCACCCCACCCACCCCCCAGACCGCCAGTGTCTAGGGAACGTCAGGGAGAGGATAAGCTGAACTCTCGCACACGTACACACAAACACACAGACACACAGTGGCAAACAGATGAACACACCGATACAGGAGCACACACGTGAACAGACACACATTCCGACAAGGAAACATACACACACACATATCTGAGCACATGCACATTATCACATGGGACATGGAGTGGTACATGATGCACTAACACACACACACACACACACACACACACAGGCACAATTAAGCTCCAGGAAATCACACAAACACAGCCAAAACAAACAAAGCAATCACACAATGTAACACGTAACACAACATGTGGGGCGGCAGTAGCTCAGTGGACAGAGCGGGTCGTCCACAAACCATAGGGTCGGCGGTTCGATCCCCACCTCCAACTGTCCACATGTCGAACGACCACAAATGTAGTGATTGTAAGTCGCTTTGGACAAAGCGTCTTCTAAATGCCTACATGTTATGTTACATGTAACATAACATGAAACAAAAACACAAAAGTAAAAACAAAGTAATAACAACCCACTGTGCAGATATTAGTGAAACACTAATGGAATACATTAGTGTTGCTACACGACTATGTATGTGTGTGTTTGTGTGTGTGTGTCTGGTGAATAATGAAGACCTTCCGCCTATTGTTCATCACACACCATTTTCTGAAGAAAATGGTAATGTTGTTTGTGAGGAGCAAATAGACATATTTGCAAGAACCCAGATTGCGTAAAGAATAAAACATTTGTATTGAGGTGTAAAAAAAAAACCTGATACGAGCTCAAACCAGGGATTGAAAAACGAAATAATTTTCATTTCGTTTCGTTCTGACCAGAAACGTTATTTTTCTGTTCTGTTTCAGAGTTCCTAGGCTTCTCTTCTAATTATTAACCAGTTGGAACCTTATAGAAGAACGGTTAATAACGTTGTTTTCAAAAATGTCATGGGGGGGGGGGGGGTTGTGTGCTTAATGTTTGTCATTAAACAATAGGATGGGCGGGTGTGCGTCCGTGTAGCCGTTTTCAACGTTGTGGAAACGGAGTTTGCCTACAACTTATAAGAAGAATAATAAATAATAAAACAACATTACATCACCTTTCAGTTAAATGTTATTTGTTTCCGTAGAAAAGGTTCCTTTCCGACAGTTGGCAACATTTTGAAATTAGGCTGCAGTAGGCTACCATTTAAACACAAACATGGCCATGTCTTTCAAGCTGAAGTCCGTTTCACACACGTTCAGTATTAATCATTAGGAAAATGTAAGGGCATGTAACATTTGATGTAGCATCTTGCCACTGTGAAGTTGCATAGGGCCAGGAAGATATGGATCTGTTAGGCTACTCGCTAGTGTCAGCAGTAGTAGTTTCACTTCAGCCAGGCGATCCTAGGAACATTGAGCGGGCAGGTAGCCATCACTTCCGGAATAGAACTTTATTTCAAGATTTATTTCAACAATATTTTTATTTCCACAATATTTCAAGAATATTTCAAGTTATTTGGAACGAAAAATAACGCTATTAACTGGTTATTTAAAATTGAAAATATTGTTTTCACTCCGGAACAGCTGAAAATGTTTTTGTTCCCGTTTTCGATTACGTTCATCAAAAAAATTTCGCTCTTTACCGGTTTTTCGTTTTCGTTCTTTGAACCGTTTCTAATCCCTCGTTCAAACCTTCATGTACGATGAAAGTGGCCGATCTTGTTCAGCAGTCTGAGGCTAGCTAGCTTCAGCCCCAGTAGGCACCCAGCTTACTGTAGCTTTGTATTAACATGCTACGTCAATTGGCGCCCCTCCTCTCATTAGCACCATGCCTGTAAAAGGCAAATACAGACAGAGCTATTTGCTAACGCCAACTGTGTGCCAGCACACACGCACACACACCACACACACACACACACACACACGCACGCACGCACGCACGCACGCACGCACGCACACACACACACACACACACAGACCCCCCATTGGGTGCCAGCCGGAGAGATAAACAGGGAAGGCAGATGGATGAAGGGGAAGAAAGGAAAGGGGGAGGAAGGAGGAAAGAAGTGTGTCAAGCGATCACCCATGCCATGGACGCCAAGGTGCTCGAACCCAGACACTCCACTAACCAGATGGACTCTTCGTGAGATGTGTCTCACACACACACACACACACACACACACACACACACAGTGACCTGATTGGGTGTGTGTACTGTTAATACACCAACCAAACACCAACGAAAGAAACTCCAAAATACAATTAAAATTTCAGTAAAAACAAAAGTAAAAAAAAAAAAAAAAAGCCCAACTCAAAATACAAACGTTTGAGCTGAACAAATGTTTGACTTGGCTTGCCAGGGCGCGTTCTCTCAGAAAGAGCCAAGTATGTGTCTTTCCCTGCTGTTCCCGGTATTCACATTTCACTGTCTGAGAAACACTCCGGGGCGGAGAGCCCCAGTAAAGTAGCCTGAGGGGGGGTGACTGTATCTGGGATTGCTGAGCCAGCTGACAGCTGTGAGGGTGGAGGTAAGGGTGTGTGTGTGTGTGTCAGGGGACTCAATGTGTAACTTGATCATGGAATTTGAAAATCCGTTTTACAATTGGCACTGCAATACGCAAAGGGGAGATGCAAGTCTCAATTCGGTTTTGAATATTTTGATCCAAAATTTGAATGAAAGTTCAGTCAATTGCATTCCATCTTGCTGTCGTTTTTTTGGGCGTCTTTATTCAAACAGCAATGCATTTTGCGATTGGAAATTCAATGTGCTCGTGAAACGGAGCCCCAAAGTCTGTTGCATATCCATTGACATGTCGCCATGCTCTTTTGGTGTCAAAAATCAACTAAGTTGTGAAGATGAAAAACATATTAGATCAACTTATATCGTGCTGCAAAATTGGGGTCCAAGCAAGCACCCCGTTACATTAGAGGTTGCGTTATATATATATAAATAAAGTGTTCGGTCGTTGTGTGTGAGCGTCATAATGAGCCATGTTGCATAAGAAATGCACCACCACACCTTTTGCAATTGAAAAATGCATTTCCATTTAAATAAAAACACCAAAAAACACAGCAATACGAAACGCAATTGATTACATTCACTGAAACTGAATTGATGATTGGATCTCCACATGGCATATTGAATTGAATTGCAAATTCCAAAATGCATTTCCAAATTGCATGACCAAGTTGCACATGGCATTGCTATTTGAATACAGAGGACAAAAATGTCCATAGTTATGTTCTTCTTTGTTCTTATGTTTTCTGCTTCACCATCAACAGATTTAGCTCAGAAACAACAAGGAGACTTTGCTTTGGTTTGGACTTCTGATGTCGTGATATGGTTTGAGTGTGAGGCTATTAGTTATGATAATTCTCTCTTCAGGGTTCCACCCGCAGTCTAATGACCAGACTGAGAGAGTCAACTGGGATCTGGAGACGACACTCTGCTGTCTGGTAGACGCCAACCCAACAACCAGGAGCTCCCAGCTCGTGTGGACGAAATGAGGCTCACAATTCTCCACAGTCTTCACTGACAGCCATGTCTCCCTTTGAGTGTCAGATGGGCTACCAGCCATCATTGTTCCCTTAGCAGGAGGTGGGAGTGCCAGCCGCAATAGACTTTGTGTGTTGGTGTAACTCAATCTGACAATGGGCCAGAAATGCCCCGCTGCATGCGAAGGACCGGGCACAATCATCAAGCCAGCAATAGGACGTCGAGCTTCCATCCTGTTAGAGCCCGGAGACAAGAGATGCAAGTTGGGGCGCCACGCTTTGCGGGTCCTTTTGAGGTTGCTTCGGCGAAGTGAATCCAGTTTCATACACGCCAAGTCTACCGCTTTCAATGCACGTTCCTCTAGTGCTTTGTGTGTCCCGGCCGAGACGACGTACCCACACCAGTCTCCCATTGTTCAGCCTCCACCAAGCCTAGTTACACGGCCCACCCGATTCTCAACTCCCTGTAGGGTGTGAGGTTGCATGCGGTACCCGGGAGACGGAGGGGAGGGTTATGGTGCGAGGTCCCGGATTCAGACCCAATAAGGGACTTCGAGCGTCACTGCGAGTGTCAGGTGCTGCTCATAGGGCGGGTACTGTCGCAATCGCGCTGTTTCCCGTGTCCACAGTTCACAGTCCTCACTTCTTCATCACTCACTGCATTACCACGCCCTGTAGTACGGAGCGCCTGTCTATTCGCACCCACATGAAAATGTCAATAGCAATTATTCAATCATTGTCGGCACTTCTGTGCCTTATGAATAACCCATCTGCTTCTAACCAGTTGCTGATTCTTCTTCTTCTCCAAACATACCTGCTATGGCCGTGCAAACTCCCATTAGATTTTTGTCTTGAAGACATTCACAGTTTTTCATTTTGGTGTATGTCTTGTCCCAGATTCACCCCACTCCAGGAAATAATCACTCTAAAGAAATAATAAATATTGGAGAGAGAAAACACACTAATAACTGGATGTTGACATCACAGCATGGAAATCGTGGTGCAACGCTTGGCTGCGCGCCAGATGAGCTCAGTGGGGCATCCATTGGGAAACACTTTTGGTGATCTGCACGTTGGTCCTTCCTTTGAAGAGGTTGATTGCGCTTTTCCCCCCTCACAGTATGCCTGCTATTGGTTGCCATGGATGTGGACACGATTTTGGAGACACAGACACACACACACACGCAACAAAAACGCAATAGCCACATACAAAAACATGCAAGCTAATCACAACTAACACACAACACCAACACAGAGACACAACACAGCAGAGCCCTTAGAATAACTAAGGGCTATGATGTGTCGCTTCTATGATGTGACGTTCCATGCCTCCGAACCGACAGAGAAGCAAACACACACCAGATTCTGGGTAATACTATTTGTTTTCTCAGGAAACAGTAGAAGAAAGTTGAAAGCATGTTATTGGGCGAACAGCTGTACTGTAAGTCTCAAAGGTGATATCACCTGATCCAATCACTGTGATTGGATCAGGCACAAAATGTCAATCATTACCCAATGGTAGATGATCAATGATTAATTATCGGAATCCAAATCACTGGAAGCAAAAGTGTATAAAAGTATAAAAGTTTCATGTCCTACAAAAAAATTCAACATCTTTGAAGGAAAAAAAAGAAACATATTGGACTGACAAAAACATTATTTCATATTTGTGTTGCTGGTCAGTTGGTGTGTCCCAGAATGCTACACCATTACATAGACCAACTAGTTAAAAAACAGAGACCCAAAGCAGAACAAAAACCCCACTACAGGGTTGCCAGGTATGAGCCAGAAAGAAGAGAGCCAAGAGAATTGACGAAAAAGGTGTATTTAAAAAAAAATGGGTTTAAGAAGCAATTAAATGAACTATTCCCGGAAGACGTCCTTATGCTTCAACTCCTGATGTTCCTGCCTTGTCTCTTCCCTGAGTCACTCCAAAAGCCTCTCTAATACTTCTCTGTCAGCACGTCTGCCAAAGTCTTGCAGAGGCGACATAGTAACACAACGTAGAGCTTTTGCAGTGGTGCGCATATTCACGCTTGTACTTCAAGGCCATGCGTAAACAAGGAGGCAGTACAGCAGGTCTGACATCAAATGGAAATAAACAGCAAAGTGAAGAGTGTTCCCTCACACGGCTTCATCGAAGAATAGTGTTTCCGCCGATTCTGTGTGTCATCATCATAATCAACTGAAAATAGAATATTCATATGTTTTTGCTCAATCAATAAGCATTCACTAACTCGCAGCTACCGATAACCAATGGTACCTTTTTCTGCTACTTTACTCTCTGTAATAGGAAAAAAATAATTTCAGTTGTGAAATATTTATATTAGCATATTTCAACTTGATGTCAACATTGTTATATATATATACACCACACACAAAATAAACCCCTCCCTCCCTCCCTCCCTCTCCCCTCCCAAACCCACCCCTTCAAGCCCGAGTGTTATCCTTCCCAGAATCTCATCATCGTAGCAGCGAGTGTCTCGGCACTGTCTCACACTCGATAGTCTGTTTAGAGTGCAAACAACATTCATTTGTAATGAAAAATATATCAAGCCCATCAAAGTGAAACCATATGCTTTAGCTATACTAGCCCGTTCATGTCAGATATATATGTTGTGCTTGACCAGGTGTTATACTCAATATATACTAAACTATACAGTGAGCTGTGTTTTCCTGGTCAGTTTGGCAGTGCAAGTGTTGTCTGCGTCGATGTCTGCGTCCAGTTGGGAAGTGTGTCAACAAGTACACCTGGGACCGCTTCCGGCTCTCTGGTGGACTGACTGTGTTAGAGCGTTCCACTTGAACGAGTTGCAACATATCTCTCTAACGCACCTTCAAGCATACTCGCTCACCCACCACTTGCACTTTCAGCCTCTCAGGTACTGAAATTCGCCACCAATTGATTTCACTTGAGTAGGTACTCAGTAGCAGTGGCGTCGTTCGGGCCGGTACAGTTAAAAGCACACAGTTCGGTACCCGATCCTTCCGACTCGATGTGCATCTTCACAGAGAAAGGCTACGCTTCGCTAGTTCCGGGAAGACTGCGAGTCAATGTGACGACGCCGATCGGCAATCGACAAAAAGGGGCAGCTGCAAATCACTGCGTTCCGACGCAGATCTTCTGACGTTCTGATTGAAAAAGTAGAAACGAGCTTTCAGATGTAAAGCATGAACCCCCCTCTCTCTCTCTCTCTCTCTCTCCCTCTCTCCCTCTCTCCCTCTCTCTCTCTCTCTCTCTCTCTCTCTCTCTCTCTCTCTCTCTCTCTCTCTCTCTCTCTCTCTCTCTCTCTCTCTCTCCCTCTTGCTCTCTCTCCCCCTCTCTCTCTCTCTCTTTCTAAGGCAGTTTAGAAATCATTTGAACACCCATCAGCCACCAAGAGGCGATTGACGGCCATGCCAGCTGTCAGACAGTAAATTATGGCATGGAGAAAAGCCATGAAATTCAAATTCTGATGGCTTTGTAAGAAGATTACAGCAAAATTGGTACATGTAAAAAATGTAGTGTGAAGTGGAATACCTCTGATGGGGTAGGTAAATATGAAATACAAATATCCAGAGAGAGCGAGAGACAGAGAGAGAGAGAGAGAGAGAGAGAGAGAGAGAGAGAGAGAGAGAGAGAGAGAGAGAGAGAGAGAGAGAGAGAGAGAGAGAGAGAGAGAGATTCAAACCACCGTGAGAGAGAGAGAGAGAGACACTGCCAGAGGACATTGAGGGTTGAGGGCCGTGGCGTGATGGGATGGGGGGGGAAGAGCTGAGGAGGACCTGCTCTGTCTTTAGGGGCCCACAGATCTCCTGATCCTCCGATGCTGCAGCGCTCCACGAGCACCGGGGGAAATCATGCGGGAGGTCGGGTCCGCTGGAGTCGTATGACTGTATGACACCCACCGCCACGGCCCCCCCCCCCTCCCCCTGGCCAGACCAATCCGCAGTGGAGTACCACTCCACTGCCATTATACAACCAATCCATCGCCAAACCTCCATCGCTCTCTCTCCACAGTCCCCACTTCCCCCTCAGCACCGGCCCTCCAATCCAAGACCAACAAGAGTCTACTAATCCTCAAACATGCACACACACACACACACAGACACACACCCGATGGGTGTGTGTGCCGTCCGTGTGTGTGTGTGTGTGTGTGTGTGTGTGCGTGTGTGTGCACAAAGACCAAGTGACCAGGTGTGTAGAGCCGGTAAATAAAAGGCAATTAACTTTTGTTCACCACAACATGAGATGGATCACTCCATCCTCGCCACTCCTACACCTGTCTCCACTCTGCTTCCCACCAACCCCCCACCCACCCACCCACCCCACCCCACCCCACCCGCCACCCTGTGCACCCTGTGCACCCTGCCTGGGGCTAGTGATTCATCAGGGGCCAGGAGGTTTGGGACGATGCTTGTGGAGGTCGGACAGGTTGCATGGAGGAAGAACGGGGGGGAAATGGTGAATCATAATAAAAACCCGAGGCAGGCCATTGTGACTCTTTCGTCACATTCATGTTTCAAAATGGCTAACAAAGTGATTCTGAGTAAAGGTCAGGCGCAACAGGATTGCGAGGAAGATGTACAAATTGAGAGCTTAATTCAGTTAAGGAGCTAAACAGACAAACAGCCAATGCACAGTAAAATAAGATAGGGACAAATACATCTGAAATATAGACTATAGGCAGACACACACAGAGATGTTACGATATACGATAAAAAAATGTTAAAGAAAAAAACAATTCTGAGTAATTGTATTTTGTATTTTGGAGATAAGTGACAGGGTATCCAAGATATTACATCTATTACTTTTATTATTACTTTTATTATTAATTACAATTAATAATAATTATTATTAATTACAATTACAATTACTTTTATTATTAATTACAATTAACTATGACAATTCAATGACACATGGAAATTGAATATCTGCAAAAGGAAGGGGCTTTACATGAAATATACCCGGACATGTAAACAATAAAGAAGCAAGCAGAAGTTACAAGAACAGGGAAAGGGAGTGCAGAGGGCGGGGTCTGCGAGCTACAGTGATTGAGCAGACATATTCATCGTGCAAAGGATGAGCGCGGACATGTAATATGTATTGAGGTGACTGCTTTAAGTCTCACTCTCAACCCTGAAATGGAGTCTCAATGCCCATATTCCACGGAGAGAGGTGGAGGAGAGAGAGAGAGAGAGTGGGAGGGAATTGGAGAAAGGCTGAGGCAAGCAGAGGGAGGGAGGGAGAAATAGATAAAATGAGAGAGGGAGGGAGATAGAAACCGTAAAAGAGGGAGGGAGGTGACAGAGAGTTGTGGAGATGGAAAGAGAGTGATCGAGAGTGAAGGACGCAGAAAGAGAGAGAGAGGGAACCAGAGAGAAAGAGAGAGAGAGAGATAGAACGTGAGAGTGAGCCAGATGGAGAGGGACAGAGGTCAAAGAGTCGTAGAAAGTTGGAGAAAGAGAAACGTAAGCAAGAAGAATAAGAAACTCAGAACCCAGAACTCGGAACTCAGAAGAACTTTATTGCCAAGTAGGGTCGAGCCCACGAGGAATTTATCCTGGTGGTTTGTGCGTTGCAACAGTAAACAGTAAACAGTGGACAAGCCACAAACAACACGAGCCAAGACAAACAACCAGCAACAGTGACTGTTTTAAAGTGCACGGTGCAAAGGGGTGCAAAGGGTGCATCTCTCACTGAAAGAGCAGCGGGTGTCCAGACAAAAAGTTAAATGAACAGTCAGGTTCATTGACCGACCGGTGACCGACCGCATTGTGAACTTTCGCCACAGGACATCACGACGGCCGTACAACCGCCCCGCGACAGGCACACATACACGCATGCCAGTGACCCTCATCCCTGAGCTGTAACCCAGTTAGGAATGAGCGATGGGAGGCTCCACCATGAGGTGGCAGCGGGGCCCGGAGTCACACAGGAAGTCAGCGTCTATTAGCGTGG
>JAXIVH010000022.1:4337542-4370042 GCA_036785325.1 Urophycis tenuis | reverse complement strand
CACACACACACACACACACACACACACACACACACACACACGACTCCATCCACATTAACACACAGACAGTTTGTAATACTGGGGCTGGTTCTGTGCAGAGAAATGCCCACAGAAACATATTACATATGCCTATTTGGGATTCCACGCAGGCGTATCCAAAAACCTGTGACGTGAGAATATGCATACAATGACACATCCTGGAAACCGAACGCATGCAGTGTTTGAAGTCTGAGTGATATGGCCACACCACAGGAAATGTACACTATACAATGACAAATGATACTATGATGATATTGTGGTAAATCATACTGTGATAAATGAGAGTATGGCAAATGACACTGTGCTAAATTAAACCATGATAAATTATGCTATAATAAATTATACTATGATAAATGATACTTTGAGAAATGCTACTGTGACAAATGATACTGATAAATAGCAATGATACGATGATAAATGAACTTTTCTATGTTTCTAATATGGTCCACCAGCCATGTCTGTGGTCCATCAGTGACGCGTAAAATACTTTTTTGCTGTGACTCGTGTTTTGGGAACATGCTAACGTTATAACACAACTCAAATATTACTGTATCAATTTATTCCATTTAGCCGTCATTTATTTCTAATAAATTCATAATAAATATTTATCAACAAATTTGCCCAGAGGCAGCCTTTTCCTGGAGACCATCTTCATCGCGTGACCTCGCATTCTGTTTCGCTACACAGATCGATCTCAACATCGAGACCGCCCACAACAATTTCCAGAGATTTCAATGTAATTAGGGCCAATCAGGGACTTGATGACGTAGACAGGCCAATAGGGGGTGGCGTCACTGCTGATGCTGTACAATACAGGAAAAGAACAACAAAGTGCGGTTATTGCAGAAATAGACTCGTTAGCAAATGAGTCTATTTTTTGGGGGTGGCAGTAGCTCGGGTAGAGCGGGTGGAGGGAGCGGGTTGGTGGTTCGATCCCATTGATCCCCGTCCTCCAACTGTCCACATGTCGAACCCCACAAAATGTACTGATGGTAAGTCGCTTTGGACAAAAAGTGTCTGCTAAATGCCCCCTTTCTTAACAACAACCAGAGTTTGCAATAATAGTTTTCTTGGCAGAAAATATATTTTCGTCATACTGTTTCATCCCTTCTATCTACAGAGCGGCACACCGGGATAGCGTCACATGTTTTGTTACACTGATTGGCTGAAGGAGTGTGTCTGTCAAAGCCAGTACTCCCACCCACTGAGAAGTGAAGTGAGAAGCTGTGGGTGGTCAGTGAGTGAAACTGAATACGGCTTCGGTATTCCGAAGACACTGACTTCATAGTTTGAGAGTAGGCTGACTTCCAATCATCACAAAGCGAATAGGTGATCTGAACATGGTGTAAAGTTTTGATGAAATTGCACAGCAGGACCAACACTATTCACCCAAAGAGAAATCCCACAATCACTATTGTAGGAGACAGATCGGAATAAAAGAAAAAAAAAAAAAAAAAACATTGCCGCCTGTTCTCTTCATGTTTATTAAATCACCAATCCGCTTTTCGGTAGATTTTGGCCTCGTTTACACATTGAAACAGCTGCTAAATATGGTGGTTAATTAAAAGGCTTCTAATTTTGCGCTGTGCAGCATGTTGTCTTGCTGTAGTCGTGCACAGAGCAGCAGCTCTCTCACTGATTAGTGTGGGAGCATATCCTGGAGACTCAACGCAATGCCACGCAATGCAGGGTGGTACACTCGTTTATGTTCGCACAATCTCAAGACAATTGGTATGTATAAACAGAATACCCGGTTCCAGTGTTCTACCTAGCCTATTGTTTGAACATCCAGGAAAATATGCGTACACATTTCTAACTTTCTCACTGATCATTAATTTTGTGCAGACACCTACACAGAGTTCTATGCATGTGGCCCCTTAAACTGAAATATCCACTCGAAACCAAAAGCCCAGCTAAACAAGGAGACATTAATTGGGAGTTGTCATTGAGCTAAATGATCTTATCCATTATGAAGGGGGCATTTAGCAGATGCTTTTGTCCAAAGCGACTTTGGACATTGGAGGTTCTAGGTTTGCATCTGTAGGACTCCTTGAGCCAGATGCATACATTCTGAAAGGTAGCTCTGGACGAAAGTGTCTACTAGCAAGAGCAAGAAATTAGAGGGAAGACAGAAAGTGGACAGATAGTGAGTGTGTGTGTGTGTGTGTGTGTGTGTGTGTGTGTGTGTGTGTGTGTGTGTGTGTGTGTGTGTGTGTGTGTGTGTATGTGAGAGAGATAAAAAAAGAGAAAGAGAGACAAGCTTATATGAGCAGCAGAGGTCCTACTGAGATTACTCACAGTGCATATTTTTGGCACGCGCACACATAGCATGAAAGCAATTTGATTCTGAAATCCATCCAACTTTACACTGTCTTCCATCTAATCGCTCTGCTGCCATTTCATCTTTCATTTCAAGATTCCTTCTGTGTTCTGCTAAGTAGCTTTAACAGAGAGCAATGTAGGGTCAAAACCCAAACCCAAAGTATATAACACATGGCGTTAAGGCAGAGATGAATGCACACGTGATGTTGTACTTGTTTTGTCTGGATTCAAAGTTGTGAAGGGCAGTGGAGCAGTGGTAGTTGAGACCTCTGTGGCGTTTTGGAATGACACCGTGGTGCATTTCATACAAGGCAAGGCAAGGCAGTTTTATTTGTATAGCGCATTTCATACACAACGGCAACTCAATGTGCTTTACATAAAACAAACATATAACAGTAAGATTTGGGAACATAAAAACATGCAATTTGAGAAATAAAAATAAGACTCAATACATACAATTACCCCCCCCCCCCCCCCCCCCCCCCCACACACACACACACACACACACACACACACACACACACACAAATAATAAAAACAGTAAGTAAGTAAGTAAAGTACAGAGAAATAGAAAGAGAGAGAAACTAGATAAAAGATTGCAGCATAAAATAATGATTTGCTTTAAAATCATTGAAAGGACATAGATTAAAATGTAAAGTGCTTTAAAAGAGCTCAATCATAAGCACATGAGAAGAGAAGTGTTTTTAACCTGGATTTAAAAATGTTGACAGTTGGTGCTGATTTCAGTTCTGCTGGTAGTTTGTTTCAGTTGTGTGCACCAAACAGCTCACCGTGTTTAGTTTGAACTCTGGGCTCAACTATCTGACCTAAGTCAGTAGATCTTAGAGCCCTACTGGGTTTATATTCTACTAACATGTAAAGTCAGCTGAGGTGGGGAGGTGACTGACAAAACCAAGGCAGAGATCACATCCCAGCATGCGAGCCTTGGCCACCACCTAACACTTGTCACCATGCTAACGAGATCACAGCCCACCATGCTAACCCTAGTCATCATGCTAACGAGATCACAGGCCGCCATGCTAACCCTAGTCATCATGCTAACGAGATCACAGGCCGCCATGCTAACCCTAGTCATCATGCTAATGAGGTCACAGTCCCCCATGCTAACCCTAGTCATCATGCTAATGAGATCAAAGCCCCCCCATGCCATCCATGGCCGCCTTGGTAACCAGAACACAGCCCACCATGCTAACCCTTGCCAAACTACATCCCACCCACATGTCTCCAACCTTCACCACAAGTATTTCCTAAATAGTAGTTCCTAAAAACACACAACCTCCTCTATGCAGTGTTCTCTTGATTCAGAAATTACAAGATATAACCAAAAAATAAATTATAGACTTAATAATAAGACTTTATGTCAGGCTGAATAGCATTAATCAACGACACAGACCGACATAAATTTCCTCTTTACCCTTTGAAGTGTGTGCAGTGTGTTTTAATGGAATACGGGCTTGTTCCTCTCGTTGTATGCCATGTATCAAATCCAATTACACATGCTGTGTTAATGGGCCAACTTTCTATTTTTGGGTTGTGAAACTAAGGAATCTTCCTGATGAAAAGAAAAACCTTGCACATACTTTGGCAAACGTGCAGATAGATGTTTTCTGGGGAATGCATCTGTTTTATTGTGACTCACGTCTTGTGATCATCTAAGCTGAGCAAATGACTTTTTTGATTTCTAGTTTGTCTATTGGTATTAGACTTTATGAAAACATGTACCATTTTCATGTCCAAGGTGGTTTCAAATCAGTCAGAGCAATATAGCGGTGTGTTATTCAATTATCACCTCTTGTGAATCACAAGACATTTACCCACATTAACAGCAATTAGAATGACGCAGTTACAAATCCATGTACACATTAATTTACCCATTGTGTATCTCTATCTACCTACCGCTGAGTATTAGCAGTCAGTTTGTATTTAAAAGCTGTTATAGCATACCATATTTTCCTTCATGTGAATGCAGAAATATTGCTCACACATGAGCATTTAACAAGATGTGGTGTGCTGAGCTGGCTGGTGTAGCAAAAAGTGTCTCATGCATTGAGGAAAATCATTTGAAATTGTGAGTAACATTCCTTCAGTCAACACAGATAATAAAGGAAAAGCGATGCTAGAGTTTGCTTTAGCATAGAGCACTAGTTGTACTTCAGTAACATTTTGGCTAAAATCTTTTGATAGTGTTTTTAGCTCCTTTGTTACATGAAAAATAAAGTATGCAAAATAGATAATAGTGTAATAATATAAAAATAGCTTTTTTTAACCACAGCTTTCAACTGAGCTTTCCAGCTCAGTGAGATGTGGAGGCCTTTCTCCATACATGCTCTTCCTCTCTGGCGCAGAAGAGGAGGAAGAAGTCCTTTATCTAAATTAGCATACACCTGTTCACTCCTGAATGGAGGACGAAGAGAATCAATGCATTCGACAAATTCCATGCACGCACTCACACGCACATCACTGGCAACACACTCTCACATCATCTGCCCCATTCTCTCTGGGGAGTGACAGAGCCTAACTGAAACAGTTTCCATTCCATTCGCTTGCTTTCTCTCATTCTATATCTATTGCTCCATAACACCAAAGGTGTAGTGTATATTTGCTTTTTGACCAGGAAATCTACTGGGAGATATATTGTGCAATACTCCATGCAGAAAATTTGAGCTGGCTGCCTGGCAAAACAATATTTTGTTTTTAACAGGTTAAAATGAGATGACAGCCCAACTCCCAAGCATCTTTTTATTTTTTTCCCTGTTCTCTTATTTCATCATGGCGTCCGCGGTGCCAATTGTATGAAATATGACGCAATGTATCTGCAAATAACTAATTCAAAAGTTCATTATTGGCACAGGCAAGGGACTGTGCAAGCCCAACATGTATTTAATGTGTGGGGCAGAAACCAGAGCCCTGCAGGTACAATCCATGAACACATGCAACCTGCAAACTCCATCATACTGAAACACTATCACCATGATAAATACACCACCATGCCTACGCTACTCAGCATGCTATGACCATTGAACTAGAGTAACCACCTCTGACACAGACAAAAATGGCCTACCGACTATGCTTTTTGCCTCATGGCTTTTTTTTTTTTTTTTTTTGCCTTAAACCCCCCATTTTAGCACAGTTTAATATTGGTGTAAAGATTAGTATCACTGAACAAATTACAACAATACATTTGCATCTCTTATCTGAAAGCTCTCATCTGTCCAGGCCTTCATTACAATCCAAAAAACAACCTCCTACTGCTACGTCCGGACTATTGACTGCCACCTGGCATTTAGGTGGTCTACACATTTGCGCTTTAGCTTGTAGAGCTGGTTGATCTTTAGAGATGAAAGTAAACAAAACTTAGAATACTAAACTAAATCTCAATTGAACCTGCACTCTCTAGGCCTGAAATCTATGCACTGAACAGTGGCTGTTTCAGACACAGCCGAATCTGGGAGGCAAGCACATACAACTGACCAATAGTGTTCTTTAAAACTGATGGGACAAGGGAATTCAAGGTCAAGTTATCACAGGGGATGCCCAACCCCCCCCCTCTCTCTCTAATGATTTTGGATCAATCCACGGATGGCCTGAAGACTATTCAAAATGAAGGTGGCCACTGAAACAATTCTTCATCCAACATCATTCTTCCTCTTTTGCATGGTGGATCGAATAAAAACACAGAATCTAAATCATTTTTCTGGGACAGCTGGAAGGACATTCTAGAGATAAACGTAACCCGTGGCAACCCTGCATTGAACCAACAATGTAATTCTAGATACCATGGTAACCCCAGTCACCAGGATAGCTGTGAGCAAACATGCTACCAATGTTCTAACAATTGAACTGACATGCTAAACACTAGTCAATACTAGTCACGATGCAAACAACAGACCCACCATACTAATCATTTAGTAAGTATCCCTGCCAACGAGTTTCCTTAAATTCAAACATTGACAAGCATTGCACACATTTTGCCACGGGAACGTGGCAAAATGTCAAAGGCAAATATTTTTTAAGGAACCTAAGCTCTGAGAGCCAAAAAAATGTGCGTAAGGACCTAAATAGGTTGGAGAACATAGATAAGCTAGGCATGGAGAAACCATCTTTCCCCAAAAGAAATTGAAAAATAGCTACAGATTTTGTTTTCGATCCAACTTTTAAAAATCAAAATCCAGATTTGAGACATTGTAGTGTGCAACTGTGGACAAAATGTCTCTCCTAATAAATCCCAGTGGGTCCAGAGCTTCGGCAGTGAACGACAATCTTCTCTACAACTTCAATAATGTTAAACCGTTACAGGGCACAAATTAATGAGTACAAGGAAAGGCCAACTGCATCTAATCATACACTATCCCTACAGTACAACGTTTTACATGGGAAAAGGACAGGAATAAGTCAGTATCAGAGCAGAGGTGAGGTCTTTAAATTAGATTAAGCTTTTCGATGTGCGAGAGTCACACTTAGCAAGTACATACATTTTGACATTTAAATCAGAATCGTTGTGTTTTATTTGGTCACCAGTGCAAGTACATTTATTTATATAAAGAAAATGAAACACAAACACACAGAAAGAAGGGCCAGAATAGTTTGGTGAGGAAAGTCTTTGACTCCCAGCCAAAAGGCTCTGGGTTTAAACCCCAAATGTTCACAGTCTGACTTTACACGTCCCTTAGCAAGCTGCCACAATACAACCTCCTTTCCGCTCATTCTTGCGGGGTATTTGTATGTTTCATTTGCATGAAAAAAAATCCACTCTAAAGGCTTCATTCAGACCAGAGCAGGCACTGCAGAGAAAACAGCGGTCCAACCGTTAATTTGTATCGCACCAGAGCATTTAGGCTGTGGTAGTGGGGGCCGTGTGAGATTGTGGGAAAAAAAAAAAAAAACTGCAGAAGAGTTAACACAGAATCAACTTTTGGAGAAACGCAACTCACCGTCATAGGTGACTGATCATGTACGCCGGCGATCAGACCGCAAGACACCCACGGGAAGAAGAACCGCGTTTACCATGTAACGTTAGCATTGTAGCACACTGTTGTTCACCGAGCATACTGTGAAGTATGGAAGAGATGCTGATCAACACCTTGTTGTCCTAGAGCTCGACAACCCTGCCATGAGGGAGAGGTTTCAGTTCACAACACAGCAAATGGGCCATGGAGGGACACTCCCACATAGTTTGTGCTTGCTGAACGGCTAAGTTGGTGTAAATGAGCTCTAAATCATGTGGGAGAAAAGTGCCTGTAAAGTGTTCTATGGATATTCTAAGGAAACGTTTTGTTGATTCTCTAATATTTCATGCGGTGCCTCAAATCAATATCTAGATCTATGTCCTGTCCTGCAGTGTTCACAGCTTCATAATGAGCAAATATAGGAGGGGAAGAAGAACCAGAATCTAGGGGACGGATTCGTGGACAGGGCCAGTCAACAGCTCTCCAATACCTACCTTGCCAAATGAAGAGGGTGTCTTGCTTTTTTAAATGGCCTGCTTCTCTCTCTTTCCCTCTTTCCCCTGTCTCTCTATCTCTCTTTCTCCCTCCATCTTTCCCCCCTCGCCATGTCTCTCTCACTCAGGTCCGTGTATCCCTGTGGTATAAATACAGGACATTGTCTAAACGCCTCTGGCTAGAATGTTTCAGCAACATGTCCTCACTTCCTCTGGGACTAGGTGAACATTACTACAGTACCAGTCAAAACTGTGTAGTAAGGAAGGAGAGGAACTCTGAGTAAAGGTGATTTGAGTAAATAGCACGTCAAATGCTATTACCTTTTTGCATAAGCCTACTTCACCTGGACGGTTACAACATGCATGGACACAGACTGTGAGATCAGGGCCAGTTTCCTAGGAAGCTTATAACATAATACCTGAGAGGATGACCACTTGGTACAGTCCACTTGGTAGGATCACACGTCTGGTATCTGGCTGGACACTTGTAATGTCATTAGAGTAGTAATGGTGTCACTAGTAAAATAGGGGGCCTTTCAGATAGCTGTGGCCTGGAGATACATGAATACACACATAGCAAGATAAATGATCACTAGCTATTAGCTATGTCTTGCCACCATGCTAACCACTGACCCAACATGCTATTCACAGCTATTGTGTTTACCACCAATCCATCATGCTTTCATTAACAATTTCTTCAGCCAAGGGCTTTCTACAATTTACCCCGTACTATACATTTCTTAATGGTGTAATCTAGCATCTCTACCACTAGGGGTCGCTCAATGAAATTAATAACAATACATAGTTTAATAACGTTATGAGGTAACATGGGATCATGGGAGTTTGTCTTCACCATTGCCGGACAAAATCTATCTCACTCACCATCCTCTCTCCCGATTTCTAAATGAGGTTTAATCTTGATGAGTTAATGTGTGGGGGCAGTGGGTCAGTGGATAGAGCTGGTCATCCACTAACCGGGTTGGTGGTTCGATCCCCACCTCCAACGGTTCACATGTCAAAGTGTCCTTGAGGAAAACACTGAACCCCAAATTGCTCCCCAGGCACTGTACATAGCTACCGACTGCTCATATGTACCATAGGATGGCTCAAATGCAGAGAACAAAGGTCCTCTCTTCTCTCCTGTCATGTCTTTATTCAAGTTACATTTAGTCACATTATGGAAATTCATTCCACTGAAATTTCTGCAAATTGCATGAACGTTAACTTACAGTGGAGTATCCTTAAGTTACCTTTAGTTGAGTCAACTACCTCTGACAGCTCTGGATTATGTTATGTGGGGAATTATATTCTGGGGTGGCCCATTACTCGTGGTCAAAATAATCACAACACATTGTTGAACATTGTTGTAACTTTACAATGTTACCATACACATGACAGTGTTTCCCACACAGTAAGATTATCCTAATGGTGGTAGCTGATGGAAGGACGGTGAAAGTGTTTTTTATTGTATTTTTAAATTGGAGGGATATGATATATTGAACAGATAATCCCACTTTGAGTGACAGGGGGAACTAAAGATATGAACCCCACTCACTCCTCTCTATAGAGCCATTGTTTGGTCAATATTTTGACACTATAGGCCAATTAGAAAGTACCCTTCACTTCACCCAACAATAGCAAAAAAAGCAATTAAACCAGAGATGTCTTGGATTGAAGTTCATCCCACAAGCTCTCCGACAACAAAAATTAGTTAAAGAAAGTATGGCAAATGGAGCTCTGGTTGAGGCGTAATGCACGTACTGTATATCATACATTTATTAAGGATTCAACTGATGTTCCATGTGTACATTGGTGACAATGTACACATATGGAACATGTGAATATTTCCCCACCAATAAAAAAAAGGGTTGTGACACTACGGGGTTGAGCGGAGACAAGCGCGAGACCAAGCAACGTAAACGGTGGAACAGAGTTTATTTAGTTGCCGGACGAAACCGGTACAGGCGCCCACAGCGAGGTGTGTGCGTCTATCAAATAACCAAAGTCTAGGTACATCCATATACTACATACAAATACACATACACACGCACAAATCCAACAACTCACCAAGGGGAGACGGACACACGAGGTTAAGTAGGGAAACAAACAAGACACAGGTGAGACACATTGGGAATTAGACACAGGTGGCTGCTAATGGCCGCCGGGGATTCTGGGGGTTGTAGTGCCGGGACCGGTGACGCCGATCGAGGTAGAGGGGGAGGAGTTGGCATGACAAGGGTACTCTTTGAGATTTAGGCTGTGTTTTAGATTAAGAGTCTTTTGGTATTTCTGGCCTCCCTCGCACTGCTTTGTGAACTCCAGATTGATTCTGTAAATACGTTCGGCAGCAGTCTCCTCTGCAGGGAAAAGCCAAAAACAATCCCTCATCCTTCGCCCGATCATGTTTTCCTTGAGAGAAGAGGGGCCATTCACAGACGGTTTGTTGTCAGTGTGCTGGTGAGAGAGAGAGAGAGAGAGAGAGAGAGAGAGAGAGAGAGAGAGAGAGAGAGAGAGAGAGAGAGAGAGAGAGAGAGAGAGAGAGAGAGAGAGAGAGAGAGAGAGAGAGAGAGAGAGAGAGAGAGAGAGAGCAAGAGTGAATCAATGTGTTGGGTGCAGCTCCACAATTAAGTATGATTTCCCCCATTAAAAATAATTAAATAAATGTCCCGCCCAAGTAAAGTCTGCATGAGGTTGGTGGCTGGCACCAGCCACTTGTTAAAGCAGCACATCGCAGTAGGCTAGATATATCATTAGCTATTGAAATATCATATCTCTACTGGATTACCATGTTTGTATGTTTCCCTGGATGTTTGGGCATATGATGCCATTGACATGCGACCAAATGTAACGGACAACTACCATGAAGAAAACTATGGATGTTTGTGCACATTGTGAGAAATATTTGGAAAATGTAGATACACAACTCACCGAAGTAGTTGGAAATATTTGAATGCGGAACAATACATATTAGGCCTTCAACCAAAGAGTCTGAAACACATCTACTTCTCCAGTAGCTTAATTTGAATGGCTTCTCCATCTACATCAATGTGAACGGACAGTGCTTAGTGTATGTTTTGCCTATGAGAAGTCCACTGCTTCTCTGGGACAATATAATCACTGGCACTTTTCAAACAAAGGAGATTCATCTACCCGGAGCACTGACATTAGCCTCTGTCTTGATGTGCTGAGGTCACAATGAAACAATAATGGATTTCTCATCTTCTTAACTTGTCTCCAGTTATATTTTTCACCTTTTCAACAAAATATGCCCCAAAAGTAACATTTCTCTACAGAGGAAAATAACGTTTACCAAGTAATTGTCCAGTAATGTGAGTTAATGTTCATACAGTATAAAGCCTACAACGGGTTAAGACATAGTCAACCAGCATATTGCATTACTTTAGCATGACTCAATCAAATCCTATTATTATCTATTTATTTATTTATTTGTTTTTTTTGTTTGTTTGATTTTATCCAAAGCAATCCAACCCATCAATCAATCAAACAATCTATCATGTGTAGCAATCAATCTTAACAACCGATATATTTAGTTTCTACATTTTATTCTATTCATTATTAGAGGCACACAAACTATCCCAAAACTGTAATCTAATGCACGTTCTAAATGTTTATTTTTTATTTTTTTTATCTTTTAAAGTTTTAACTGTTGGAGAGCTATCAGGATACACTTCTAAACTGTGATTTCAATGTTATATCCATTGAGGACAATGTGAAGTGTGAGACGTAGATGTAGCCTAACTAAAATTAGCATTTTAGCTATTTTGAGTATTATATCAACTAAACAATGGCTCTATAGGGAGGAGAGCTGCTGCTTGATGGCTTTCCATGGAAGCCCCGTCTCCTTGGCAGGTATACGCTCCTAGAAACATTCATACCACCTCAAATGGTTGTAATTTGGAGCAGGGATATCTATTACATTACCACTAACTTTATTACTTAAAAATAAAGAAAGCATGCAAACGATATAAGCTGCAATGTAGATGTATGATTCCATTTGCTGCCACCATGCTGCTTAAAATATCACTTTCAGTTTAG
This sequence comes from Urophycis tenuis, assembly GCA_036785325.1. NCBI lineage: Eukaryota > Metazoa > Chordata > Actinopteri > Gadiformes > Phycidae > Urophycis > Urophycis tenuis. Next base: position 4,358,164 of record JAXIVH010000022.1, on the reverse strand, counting down.
CTGTGAGCGTTCCTGGCAGGCGGTCAATATTGTGAAAATTGTTGAACATGGGGGACCTATACCCGAGCCAGCCGCTAAACACTGGCAAACAAACCTATTGTAGTCTCACCAACAATGAAACCTGGGGAGAATAAGACCACAATGAAACCTGGGGAGATTATAGTAACAAAACACAACACCACATGCTTCTCATCACAAAAGGGTTACTACTAAAAGGGACCATGCGAATAAAACAAAACCAGAGCCCTGCAGCACATTTGTTGACTATAAGGTGCCAGCCCTAAAATGTGGATACATGCAAGAGTTTAGGGTTTAGATATCTTGCTCGGGGATGCCTACAGAGAAGCTGTGGACAGAAAAGTTGTAAATTCATACATCATATGGAAAATAAGATGTGCTTATGGTTCGAGAGCAACCCGGCACTCTCTCAACCCATTATTCGACAATCCCTGCCATTCTCAATGCTGTGATCAACTGTCGATGATCACATACCCTTGGTTTTCTGTTAAACGTGCTGCAATTCTGGATGGATGGAGAGTCCTCCATGCCAATTAGCCTTTTCAAAAATCTTGGGTAAGCTCAAATTATCCTCACCTGAAGACCGCGGTGTCTTTATCAACGGAGGCTACTCGTACGAATCTAGAGGTCCCTGAACACTGAGTGGTGGGCTGGCGGTGGTAGGTAATGTTAATATGAGAAATATCCTGTATGTTATTCTATGTTATAATATGTCATGTATGTTAAAGTATTCATTAATTAGAACATTAACATATTTGAAGAACCATTCGGAGGTCTATAGCTACGATGGCTGCAAGCTCAATGTGAAATTTACACAGTAAACAGCAACAGTGTTTGGGTGTTAGCGTCAGGAATATTCTGTAAATGCTATGTTATGTCACGCTATCCAATGCTATGCTATATGATGTCATTTGTTTCTTTAGATGTTCCCATATTTGCACATCTCTCTCCAGAAGCCTACAGCTACAGTTGTACTATACAGTGGACAGTGGATTTTGATTTCAGAAGGCAAGGGGACCATTACCACCAATTCAGCGGGTGAAGAATCCATTCCTGGGGCCGACGGCGATTGTGACTATGTCCCCTACGATAAGGGAGGGGCAAACAATGTCACTGTCGCAAGTTATTCATTCATGCTTCGACTTTCAATGTCTAATTCCTACATGTGGGAATTGGTGGTAAAACATGTGGGGCTAAAAGATTGCAAAAGGTGAGCAAGGCTTTGTCTGCTTTGAGGTTGACACATGTTAAATAAAATCATAATAACACACTTACTGGATCCTTTATACAAGAGTCTGTTTAAAATCTATTTAAAAAGATAATTTTGTTGGTCATCACTCAACGTAGCCTACGTAGTAGGCCACACCTATGTGATGTCTCAACCTGTGACCCGTGGTTACCTTAACTTAGGACAGGACAAGTCTCGGGCAGAATGCGTCATTTATGACGAGATGCTAGCTAATGGCAGCATGAAGCCAGGCAAAATTAAATGACCAAGAAAAAAAAAAAAACTAACCACCTGGAGACTATTGGTGAAGGACAGACTTTTGGTCTTACTCTTTCGAGAGGAAAAAGCTGAAATTTGTCGAGAGGCTTTATGGCCCATAGCTGGTGGACAAAGTGAAATCCTTTCCACTCTGTGACAATCTGTCAAAGACTGAATTGATAAAATGGCTGGAGATTGTCAGATTGTCGCTGCACGAGATGATTAGAAATGTTTTGTGTGTCAGACACGTGTCAGATAAGTCTATGCTCATCCTGTATGTGCAATAAATTCACGGTGATGGCTTGAAAGACAAGACAAGACTTTCTTATGTCTACCAATCTAGCCACAACAACAACAGGCCAAGATGTCTTTATGGCAGTGGACTCTTACCTCATCTAACCATCTGCTTTATGAGAATCTTGTTGCATGTTGGACTAACGGAGCTGTAGCGATGATGGACAAAAAACAAGGGATTTAACAGCCGACAGAAGGAAAAAGTCCCAGGGTGTACAATTTTTCACCGCAACAGACTTCGGAAGACCTCAGTGACCCGAGCCAACTGTTGCATTTTGGATCAAAACAGCACACGTAAAAAAACAGATTCATTCTCTACAATGAGACAAACAAGCGGATGCAGGGCCCTGAATCAAACGTCATTCAGTGCATAGACGCTCTCAGCGTCTTTTGTATGATGTCAAAAGGGGAGCTACAACAACTTCCACTGCTGACAAAACAGTCTGGAGGCAGTGTGTGTTCATCTTAACGCACTGAGTTTACACGGCACATCAACTTGTTCCGGGAGGAAATTAAGTCCCGTTTTGCCGATTTTTTACGAGTACTTATCAAAAGGAATTGTGGGTGATGGACACATACATTTCCAGGCTGGAGGACGTGGCTGTGAAGATGAGCTTGGCTGTGAAGATCAGCTTGCTGACATTCAAGCCGATTCTGTGTCAAAAGAAATATTTTAAGGAGAATGAATACAAAACGTTTTGGATAGTCAAAGGACACCTGTTGCACCCAGACTGGCCAAACATGCAGTTACAAGGGTTATCATGCCATTGTGCACTACATACCAATCTGAGACAGCCTTCAGCACCCTGGTAAGAATAAAAATTAAAGTGAGTAACAGGCTATGCAAATGCAAGGTGGCCATTTTTTTATGAATGAATAGGATGTCACAGAGTAAGAAAAGGTCAGTAAGAAGTTATTGATTGTTATTGTTTTGTTTCTTTTAGAGCCAAATGAACACATACTGTATAACTGTGTCAAAACCAGTGTTCACATGATGTGCATGTCACTATGCAACAAACGGGCCCTGTTTTAGTTGTTTGGTCTTGTTTGGGGGATCTAGCACAGTGCTATATGTATAGCTGCCGATTAATCACTTATTTACATTTACATTTTGGGCATTTAGCAGACACTTTCACATCCAAAGCAACTTACAATAAGTACATGTGTCAGAAGGTGAAACAATTAATTGCTGTTAATACAGTAAGCAAGTCACCAGAACAAGTTTCAAGCATTCCAATTGCTAGGTTAACCATTACTACTTATTAAGCTGATAATGAATTATTCTAATGAATTTAGATGTGTGTGTGTCTCTAAGTCTACTGTGTTGGGTTGTTAAAAGAAAAATACTAAGTTTATCTTTTGACAAGAAATATTTGGAATGAATGATTTATTATTTTGTTGTTCACACTGGGAGGTGTGTGTGAGGAGGGGGGGGGGGGGGGGGGGGGTGGGGGGGGAGACTAACAAGTCAGGAAACTTTCCTGTGTTACTGAGATATTGTAATTCTTTCAGGACAGGCATTTAATTGCTGTCTACAGAGGCCAGTCTATATGGTGCTGATTTGATTCCTTCATACTTTTGTACAGTTTAATTGTGCTGGCCGAGTTTGTGTTGGCTTTTCATAGCCAATTACGTGCTTACAGTTCCCCGCCTTCAGAAACATAATTGGCGGAAACAAAAAGTGAAAAAAGTGAACTGATCAATTTGTCTGCTATCATTATTCTGCCCTCGCAGATGTGTCACTCTGCATAGCAAGATAAATAGTTAACACAAGACACAGTAGGCTGTACTTCAAATTGAGTGATTTACTGAAACTTAGGTTGTGAAACTATGTAAAATATCTGAAAGTAAAAATAAAAAAAATTAAAAAACGTGCAACAATATTACAACTATTTTATTTGCAGGTTTCCAGTTATCGTAAGTAACAGTTAGCTCACCTAACTTATACAGACCAACTAACAAACATTTGCATTAACAATATTGCAATAATATGTTAAAGTAGAAATCATCCTATGCTAGCAATTAGCTTAGTGAAGTAGCTCAGTTAGTTAACTTGTCTCATAAAATGCATGTCTCAACAAAATCCATGCAACAGTTTTTGAAGCACATACTACAAACTAAACTACAAAGGTAAGCAGCCATACTCAGACAGATCTGCTAGACAAGGATAAACCAACCAACTCTGGGGCTGAACTGAGCCTGCATGCAAACTGTTTGGCTGTACTGTGTGAACTAAGAAACAACACAGAAGACACAGTGATTTAGGGAGAACCTTAAAGCTAGGTTCTCCCCATTGAATATCTGAATGAATATCTTAGAAATGTCTTAATTGTATTCATATGAATACCAAAGGTATTGGCACTAGCTCTAGTTAGCAGACGAGAGTCTCCCAGGAATCTCTGCATCAGATGAGGTGGACACCAGAGATCTAGTGTTCATGTCATTCTCTCCCATGAGCCATATGCAACGAATGCGGAGCATTAGATGCCCATGTACAGCTCTGGTATTACCTGTTGTCTGTGTTCATCTGAAGCTCCCTGTAAGCTCCAATGAAGTTTGTGCCTCTGTCCAACCTGAGGTGTTCAACATGTCCCCTGATTGAAACTTGACTTAAACATACTGTAGATTCAATAACTTCCAAGTGAACCTTTTGCTCTCAGAAGCACCTCCTAGTGTGCAATGGGTTTTCACACTCCATGGACGAAAGATATCCTCAGAAGTCCTACATGTGAAAGTTGGATCCATGGCCACTCTGTCAGTAGGCAGGTCAGACATCTTCTGAACTTCAGACTTGCCCTTCAACTTCCTACAGATGACACATTTGTATTATGCTTAAATAGTTAAAGCTGGAGATGAGCTTCTTCCTTCCTCTTTCCCAGACACCAGCAGTAGACAACCCTTCGTAAAGTGACAAACTTGGTGGGCTTCTTGATCATGATAGTGCCGGAGTAAGAGAATGCTTATATGATGAACAGTTGGTAAAATCAGTGGATTGAAGATGGTTGTCTTGGCCCCAAAAAGCTCTGAGGTGTGTGACTGATTGCAATGATGGCATCCCTTGAACTCAACAGTATGAGTCGCAGTGGTGAAGGACGTAGATACATGAATGAGAGTTGCCATATCTCTTACTAGAGCCTTCATATTACAGAATTGTTCAAACTGTTGTGATCTGAGAGACTGCTCTGTCATTTCGGTTGCAAGGCTGTGTAGACTAAAAAACAACACGGAAGATACAGCGAATTGGGACCTTAAAGTTCCAGTACACACTGACCAGTGTCAGGACAGTCAGACTTTAGAATGATAATCTAAAGTCTGATTTGAGACCACTCCTGCAGTAAAACGAGTGGTCAAATGAAGAAGCAATCCCGCTTCCCTCACCATAAAAACAGGCAGTTATAGAGGGTCACAATCCCAAAAAAATCCACATGGATATTACACAGACATTCCCGCATCCTCTCTTTTTCCCCTTAAAAGCAGTGAGTGTTGTGGTGGCTGTCTCTGTTATGAATTTCCTGCCGCAAAGCGAGAGCCATTACCTAATGGGCCACAACGTTGAATCTCAACGGCACCGGCAGATTTCTACCAGGCATATGCACACCCCTCCACCAACCCCCCACTGACTAGACTAATGGATGACAATGGTCGACAAGGAGCTAAAATTATTCTTCCACCCGGCAAATCAGGTGGCCTGGAGAGGATCACGTTGTCCCCCTAACGCAGCAGGTGCAGCGGCAAAAAAATAAGGTCTAATGGGTGGATTTTAGTCCCTGCTGTTTTGAGTTAATTACTAAAATGTTCTGATGACCTCCCCCACTCCTGCTGACAGATGTTCTGAAGCTTGCCTGATTCCTCGGCGTGGTGTGCATCCATCGATGAGAGAGACAAACGGACACTGGTGAAGCACGCTGTGGTATTGCACGGTGGACAGGTAGAAGAAAGAGAATGGTATGTACTGTGAATTAGTTCTACACAGTGGCAGTGACGTTCATAAGAGGACTGCAGAGGCCTTTCATATTGCTGTTTTTGTTGTTTTGACTCAAAGCTGTCATTGGCATTGTAATTTGTCCATCATTCTTAAATCTGATGTTTTCCCAAATAGAAATGTTGACAGTTGTGGCATTCTATAGCGCAAGGTTGATTAAGTATAAAGTGATGTTGTGGTTCATTTTAGATTTATTTCATGGTATACTTTTGTAGTGTATTTTTCTCTCACGTTCCTGATTCTTCAGGACACAAAAATGATACCTAGAAAATATAATTCCACGCAAGACTTACTTGTGCATAGGAATGCCCATAATCATTGAGATAAATTTGGTTGAAATCCCAAGGTTCAGTCGTTTAATCTCCATGAATTGCAGACATTTGGTGTGAGGAAGAATAATATGACGAAAAGTGATATCTACATTGTGCATAGTTCCTATGCACAATAATAACGACAGGGATTATCTCAATGCTTTGCTGTCCATTAGACACGCAGCACATAAATCAGTCCTCTGTAACCTGGAAAAACTAAGATTTGTTGTTCAGACGAAATCCAATGTATGGAGTATGGTTTCTAGTAGACGGCATTCAAGAAGCAGGAGGAGGGGGAGACACAGAGAGGTTGTGGCCGAAACTTCACATGCTTCTCATCAGTAGTGCGACTCAAATGAGGAAGGTCCAAAGTTAGAGCGTGAGAGAGAGTGAGAGACCAAAAGAGATGAAACTGCAGTGTGGAAAGCATTTGCTTAATGAACTTAATGTAAATAAACAAACAAACTAACAAACTAAAATACAATTATTTTATTGTACAATATTTATAATTATTGTATGTATTGCATTTAATTATATAATCTATGTATTACGTTTGCAAACATAACTTCTGAAACCAATCAACCAACAGAAAATCTTCCCCTTGATACTGAATGCGAGGCGTTTTGCATACATTTTGTCAAACAAGTCATACAAAATCCTCTAATCCTCTCACCTGTGACTTTTGGGCTGGCAAGTTATGTTGGCTAGTTTGCATATTAAACATTCAACATTAATCACATTTTTTGTCGAAATGCCTCGTTTGGTGTGGTGATCAGGTGGAGAGAATTCCGAAGCCAACCCCCTCATTTTAAATGACATACAGTAACAAAGATTAATGGCCCTAACATGAGGAATATAGCTGACGCTACCGACTGCGGACTTTCAACGCAATGCGATGTTTGGGGGGAGGTGTCTCTGGCATCTATCCAACTTTTATTTGGATAGATTATTTTATTTGACCGGAAAGACTTACGTAGCTCGTTTATCACGGGATGGCATCTTCTGATGCCTCAGGAATACAGAAGTATCCTGGGTTTTCTTCCTTATATTCTGACTATGGGATATTTTACACTATATGAAAGAAATCTCCAAAATGAATCTGACCTTAAACTAACATGTTAAGTGTGATGGCAGACTAGCTCAACTCTGCGTTTCACATTATTTGGCTTTATATTTGTTTTGATGGATCACAATGCTGAAAGCAGGGATATGTAAACGCATAATTGGCTATTAACAGCAAACACAAACTAGGCTGCAAAAAAGTGTCTGGAAAGGTTTCAAATCAACACCTTGTATTCGGCCTCCGCAGAAACACACTTTTTGAAAACTTTCTTTGGTAGAATATTTTATCCAAAGGAACTTACAACCAGTACATTTGTCAGAAGGTGAAACATTTCATTGCTCTTAATATAGTAAGCAAGTCATCAGAACAAGTTTCAAGCATTCCAATTGCTAGGTTAACCATTGCTAGTATACAACATCTCTGGCTATGTGCTAAATTACAAACAATAAGTAACAAAATCAGGCAGCAACATGGTCGTTTTCGGTTTCTAGCCCTGACTCTGACATTAATATAAAAGTAAACCTAGAGAGCAGATCATCTTCAGAAGCTTGGCGTTCAATGAGAGCTTGGCAGTATAAATTATTGAGCTAAAGGCTTTTGCTTCAGCAGGAGTGGATCCAAAAGCCACTGGCAGCCACAGAGCAATACTAAGTTATATTGGAGTTTTGCATTTTGTGTTATTAAAATCAAATCACAAATGAAAAATGAAAAACAATCAGTTGATATGCGATTCTTCAGCAGTGATTTCCGCTCGCTGTGATTCAGGCAGGGAAAATGACGTATTATGAATGCATTCACTCTCAGCTCCAGAAAACAATTACCTAACAATTATCCAAAGCTTTATGTATTGGGGCCAGCCCAAGTAGATCATCGACCAGCCAAATGTACGACTGCACTCTCTCCTCCTCCTTCCTGCTTTGGAACAGCGAGGGCAGTGTGTGAAGACAGAGCACATATTTTGAGGAGTGGAGAGAGGAGGAGTTGGGAGCAGATATCCTTGATTTGACGACTCTTATGACTTCTTATTTGATTTAGATTTGTACAATTTCGGCACAGCCCTAGTAGTTGCCTCGTGCGTAACATTGCAAAAAGCTGCCCTCTCCGACTATCGATAAAACAGTTGAAATATAACATGATACAATTATTGACTTGTGTTGTAATGTCACAGAAAACATTAATAATAGCAATGTTAGCCGAAATCAAAAAGCTGCACGCAAATGGGCTAATTAAAGGCCACTGCTGTGGATGCCCATGACAGTGATGCCTAATTAGAATCTTCAGCTCTTCTCTTTGGCTCAGCTTACAGTGACACCCGCTCGTTCCTTTTCCTCAGCATGGATCACAACAATGACACCTGCCCCCCTCCTCACCGGAGCTCAGTTGCCCAGTTAGCCATTGCACATCAGAGAAGAGAGAGAGTGTGTGTGTGTGTGTGTGTGTGTGTGTGTGTGTGTGTGTGTGTGTATGGGGGGGGCTGACGTTGTGTAATGTCTTCCTTTCACATCAGACACACAAGACATACACACACACAGACATATTTGCACGTACACACCACACGCACTTCAGCGCAAACACATATTGAAGCACATGCTTCAACATGAATGAACACAAACACTCAACACAACACACAAGCACACACACAAAGAGCTGGGTGTTACCATCGTGGTTGTGTGTTCGTCTTGGAGAGCCCTGACTCTATCTCCCAGGGCGTGTGGATCTCCTCCCGGTTCACAGTCCTATAAAACACCCATCAGAGGTCAGGGATTTTCTCTTTTGATCCCATTGTGGAAACCCCCTAAGGCAAAAGCTCTTAAGACCTTCTTGCTGCTGTTCTGCTGAATGCCTTAAATTGAAAGAAAGGCGTTCCCTGGACATCTCTTGTATGCTAATGTATTTGACTGGGTGTGTGTGCCAGGGTCAACGGAACCTGCTACACTGCTATCAAAATGGCGATCTCAAGGCCATGTGCCATACAGTCGGCGTCCATGACAGATGATTTATCAATTGATTGATTGTTGGTTATTTGCTGCTCATCAAACATGTCACTGGAGCAGATATGGCTCCCTCCAAAGTCCTGCCTGGAGTTTGTCATTTTCTTTTGTAGTAATGTTGTTGGTCATTGTTGAGTAATAAATTCTCATAATTATCGTTATGGAGAGACATTGTTGTGTTAGAAACGACCACAGTGTTTCCAATGGGAGACTTAGCAATACAAAGTTTTAATTTTCTTTGGTAAAGGAATATGTATTTTGATTTAGGATATTTCAGTACTACAACTCTCTTGAGTCCTTTTAATATGGAGAATCAGCAACAAAATATCCCATAATGCATTCTTATAAATGCATCTACAATATGCATTTGGGGCATCCCCTTCCACGCCTGGGAACAAGGTTACCCACTCTCCATCTTCTGGAAGAGACTCAAGACTCACTTGTTCAGAGTTCACCTGAGACCCGCATAACATCCATCCTCTACCTCCTAACAACAACAACAAAAAACCTGCCCTCATGCTCTTATATGTTGTACGTCTTGGCACTTTATAATCGCTCTTTGTAACTTGGCACTTAGCCAGAGATGTTGTATACTAGCAATGGTTAACCTAGCAATTGAAATGCATAAAACTTGCTCTGGTGACTTTCTTACTGTATTAGCAGCAATGAAATGTTTCACCTTCTTATGACAAATGTAGTCTTTGTAAGTCGCTTGGTATAAAAGCGTCTGCTAAATGTAAATGTACCCAGAACCTCCCCAGTTCACCCCCGTCCTCCCAAAGTAACTCACGGGATGACGGTAATGACCGAGATCGCTGGTCCTATGTACCATAGGATGGGTCAAATGCAGAGAACCAATCCCCTCCACCCCCTCGCCTTGGGGCAACAGTAGCTCAGTGGACAGAGCGGGTCGTCCGCTAACCGTAGGCTCAGCGGTTTGATCCCCTCGATCCCCCTCCTCCAACTGTCCACATGTCAAAGTGTCCTTGAGCAAGACGCTGATCCCCAACTTGCTCCCCGGGCGCTGAACCTAGCAGCCCTCTGCTCCTATGTACCATAGGATGGGTCAAATGCAGAGAACACATTTCATTCCCATATCTATAGGATGGAGGATGACCAATAAAGACCGAAAGTTCCTCTCTTCTAATGACATGATTGTCAATTAGACAAATGTCTGAAAATGAATGCTTGGGCTTGTTTAACCTTTAATTAGCATTGTCATACTAGAGTATTACCACAGGCCTTCAGTATTAGACCAGTGTTAGTCAGTGACATGAGTCCTCATTTTCCACTCCAACTGCATTTCTTTCCTTAGAAATACATATTATACATATTACAAATACAAATTATATATAGTAATATAATTATATTAATAAATACAATAATAATAATAATGATGATGATGGTGATGATAATAATAATAATAATAATAATAATAATAATAATAATAAGAATAATAAGAATAATAAGAATAAGAAGAATAAGAATAAGAATATTTGGATATCATGTGTCCAAACACATACAAATCTATATTCTGACGACACATTTGATGGAAAATATGCAAGCTTTGTTTGGGTGACCAATTATGTGCCTGTACATTTTTATTAAACTTTCAAATATGCGTTGTGACCAAGTATCATGTGGTTAACCAATACATATTAGTTTCCATGACACATATTATGTCTTTCATTTGCAGTTTTGAGCATTTATATCGATTGGTGATTTATATACATTCAGTGTTTTATTTTGATAGATGCTAGCTGTATGGCATGACATCAAATGTAACTGTTCTAACTATAACAGAGACGAAAAGAGCAGGGAAATATTTCTGATTTAAACTCTAAGGAGCTGTCGGAATAGGAAGAAACAGCGAGAGAAATGGAGGGCTGGAACATTATGGCAAATGCTCTGCTAGACCTTCCACCACTATCTATATGGAGGACGTTCTACTCCTTAGGGTGGATGTAGATGATGAAGCACAAGAGCACCCAGAAAATAAAATGAAGAATATGTGACAGACCCTCTACCTATGAGTGAGAAGTTCAACCCCCGAATGTCCTCCACACCCCAGAGATCCAATTTAGATAAGATAGATATCCTCAGAAGTACAACATTGCAGAAGACTGCAAACAGAGAAATTAAACTAATAAACAAGGTCATACATCTTAAGTAAAGAGTAAAGACTCAGTAGGCATGATCCAGCACTTACCTTATTTTTATTTTATTGTGAGACTTTAGACTTTCTATTTGTGAGATTTGTCCTATCATTACTATTCATCAAACAACTCATTAATGTAAGTTGATTGAGGTTACATTGATGAATGTGCATTGCACATTGCACTTTTTATAATAAGCCTTTTTTAATGAATGTTTATTAATTCATCCAATTAATGTTTGTTGTGTTTATAACAAAGCCTGCAATATGCAGTGTACTTAAGTGTTGTTTGAAATGAGTGAAAATGTAAAGATCATCATATGGTGTAAAGACTAATGACTACTGCATATTAATGTATTCAAGCCTAAATAAAATATCTTATTTCTGTGGTTCAAATGTTAATCACCACTTAAGTCAATGATATGTAGACACATTTTTCATTAGTTCTATGTAATTCAAAGGGAAAAATAGATCACTGTGCAACTGTGACATTTTAGAATGTCACATTTGTAAGCTCAGCGAAGCTCTGTGGGTAGAGCGGGTCGTCCACAAACTGTAGGGTCGGAGGTTCGATCCCCTTAATCCCCCACCTCCAACTGTCCACATGTTGAACCCCACAACTGTACTGATTGTAAGTGGCTTTGGCCAAAAACCTCTGCTAAATGCTCCTTTACTCTTTAGAATGCAAATAAATTATCATTTCATAAAATTCACATTCATTTGAACTTTGATTCTAAAACCGTTATTATATTACTTATATTTTGTAAAGAATCTAAGCATGTGAAGGACATTTAAAGATAAATCACATGATGTTTTTTTGGGTCATGGCTGTAGATTAAAAAAAAAAAAACTCACATTATTCCACATTTTTGTATGAATGTTTGTGTCCACAACATTCTAAATGGCTGAGCAATTGCCAAGTATATATTTTCATATTTTCTACATATTTTCTGTATTTACCAAAATTGCCCCAAAAAAATGCCTGTTCAAAATCCCTATCTTTCATCATTGGATCTTTGCTGGCCCTGATGATTTATGAGTGAGAAACTGCTGCAAAAAAAAGTATATATTTCCTATATTTGACAGTCTCCCAAAATCCCTTTATCTAGCAGTGTCACTGTCACATAAAGCACTATAAAAGTGAAGTTATGGATAATGTTTCAGGGAGACTGAGTCATTGTATCACGCTATCAAAGGCAGCATCAATGTTTGGGACCAAATGATCAGTTTATATTAAAATCCCATAATGAATGTTTTAATTTGGATCCTTGAAACCCTTTCTTTAATACCTCCCTCGGCGTCATGTTCATCACTTTGCGATTCATTCATATCATATCTGCAGCTATTTAATACATTAAAAAAAAACTTGGCTGTGGACAGATTTTGCAGTGCCGCAAGTTCCCTTTTGAAACCTCTCAAAACAATTTATCCAACTTATCAAATGAAGTGGGTCTCTCTCTCTCTCTCTCTCTCTCTCTCTCGTCTTTCACTTCGAGCGATAGGCAGAGTATTATATTCGTTTATTTGTTTATTTATGCATTCAGCGAAAGAAGAGGAGAGATAACCGGTAAGCCCGGGCTTTCAGCGCCCCGCAAGGCGTCCCAGACAAACCAGAATGCCTCCACTTATCTCCTCAACCGCCTTTTTGTATTTATCTTCCCAACTGCCTTTTTTTTTTTTTTTTTTAACCTGACTTTTCCTTTCTTCTGTTCCAGACAAACTGTGTTGGGGGTTTGGGGGGGCGGGGGGGTTGAGTATAGTAGGTGGGTTTTTGAAAGGTTTGATGCAGAGTGTCAACGAGAGCGGCGCTGGCGTCTGTGATGGTGTTCGGGGTGGAGAAAGTGATAAGAAGGACCGCAAACACTTTTATCTGTGTTTACAATGGAAGGTTACACGGTGGGCTCAGAGATGAACACGCCAGATACATTCCTAATTGGGTGGCGGAGGCCGCCTAGGCGATGGCAGTGGGCGGTGGTCTTCGTTAGCGAGCCGCAGAGCTAGCAAATGGCGAAGACACTGGAGATGATGGATACCACTGTGAGGCTAAAGTTAAAACGCTGACATGCAGACAGACGCACATACACACACACACACACACACACACACACACACACACACACACACACACACACACACACAAAGGTACACAAACACTTGAATCATCATGAGTGTGAATAAAAAAGTGCAGAAGGAATACAAGTGACTGACTGACATTGCTTTGAAATCGGTGAGGATGGGTGTGTGTGTGTGTGTGTGTGTGTGTGTGCGTGCGTGCGTGCGTGTGTGTGTGGAGTAAGGCTTGCCATGTTAGACAATGGTTGCAAATGTTGAGGAAAAACATTTAAAGTGTAGGAAAAAATGTGGGAAGATCCGACCATTGTGTAAGAAATCCCAGGAAAACAACCTAGACGTGGTGGAGGGGGTGATGGTGACATACTGGTTGTGGTAGTAGCAGTATTAGTAGTAGTGGTGGGAGTGCAGAGGGTGATGATGAGGTACTGGTTGTGGTAGTAGCAGTATTAGTAGTAGTGGTGGGAGTACAGAGGGTGATGGTGAGGTACTATTTGTGGTAGTAGCATTATTAGTAGTAGTGGTGGGAGTACAGAGGGTGATGGTGAGGTACTGGTTGTGGTAGTAGCAGTATTAGTAGTGGTGGTGGTGGAGAGGGTGATGGTGACATACTGGTTGTGGTAGTAGCAGTATTAGTAGTAGTGGTGGGAGTACAGAGGGTGATGGTGACATACTGGTTGTGGTAGTAGCATTATTAGTAGTGGTGGTGGTGGAGGGGGTGATGGTGACATACTGGTTGTGGTAGTAGCAGTATTAGTAGTGGTGGTGGTGGAGAGGGTGATGGTGAGGTACTGGTTGTGGTAGTAGTAGTATTAGTAGTGGTGGTGGTGGAGAGGGTGATGGTGACATACTGGTTGTGGTAGTAGCAGTATTAGTAGTAGTGGTGGGAGTACAGAGGATGATGGTGACATACTGGTTGTGGTAGTAGCAGTATTAGTAGTGGTGGTGGAGGGGGTGATGGTGACATACTGGTTGTGGTAGTAGCAGTATTAGTAGTAGTGGTGGGAGTACAGAGGGTGATGGTGAGGTACTATTTGTGGTAGTAGCATTATTAGTAGTAGTGGTGGGAGTACAGAGGGTGATGGTGAGGTACTATTTGTGGTAGTAGCATTATTAGTAGTAGTGGTGGGAGTACAGAGGGTGATGGTGAGGTACTGGTTGTCATAGTAGAAGTATTAGTAGTGGTGGTGGTAGAGAGAGTGATGGTAACATACTGGCTGTGGTAGTAGTAGTATAAGTAGTAGTGGTGGTGGTGGTGGTGGAGGGAGTGATGGTGACATACTGGTTGTGGTAATAGCAGTATTAGTAGTAGTGGTGGGAGTACAGAGGGTGATGGTGAGGTACTGGTTGTGGACCGGTAGTAGTAGTATAAGTAGTAGTGTTGGTGGTGGTGGTGGTGGTGGTGGAGGAAGTGATGGTGACATACTGGTTGTGGTAGTAGCAGTATTAGTAGTAGTGGTGGTGGAGAGGGTGATGGTGACATACTGGTTGTGGTAATAGCAGTATTATTAGTAGTAGTGGTGGGAGTACAGAGGGTGATGGTGACATACCGGTTGTGGTAGTAGCATTATTAGTAGTGGTGGTGGTGGAGAGGGTGATGGTGACATACTGGTTGTGGTAGTAGCAGTATTAGTAGTGGTGGTGGTGGAGGGGGTGATGGTGACATACTGGTTGTGGTAGTAGCAGTATTAGTAGTGGTGGTGGTGGAGGGGGTGATGGTGACATACTGGTTGTGGTAGTAGCATTATTAGTAGTGGTGGTGGTGGAGAGGGTGATGGTGACATACTGGTTGTGGTAGTAGCAGTATTAGTAGTGGTGGTGGTGGAGAGGGTGATGGTGACATACTGGTTGTGGTAGTAGCAGTATTAGTAGTAGTGGTGGTGGTGGTAGAGGTTGTGAAAGTGTTTTGGTTGCTTCAGAAACATCCCACTATCTTCTCTCTCCATCCCCCCATCCCCCCTTTACTCGGCTGGATAATAGAAGACAACATGGAAATCTATGGGATTTAGAAGAACAAAACTCATCTCAACGCATGACTATAAAGGTAAACACACGTGCGATCCTGTGAAGTGCGGTATGACACTAAGACAACACAGATACTCCCTCTGACGGGGAGCCTGTGAGCCCCTGGCTCAGTTATAGGCTCAGTGGGGATTTAACAGCACAAGGAAGCGCGAGCCACAGTAGCTGGGTGGGTAGAGCGGCTTCTCCGCTCCTCTGTTAACTGCTCTAAATGTAACGTAAATGTGAGGAAGAGCTAACAAACCAGATGGTTCAGAGGTGCAGGGGAAGTTGCCAGTCACACACATGTAGCACTTGGTCGGACACCAAAATGCAGGCTGTTCCCCAAAAGCAGGGCGACACGGCGACTGGAACTTTAAAGGTCATAAGCGGCTCATCTAACGGGTGTTCCGTCAACCTTTCCGGGACGCATGTGGAAGGCGTTCCACGGACCACGACGGCGTTGCGTCCAATGGCTCTATCCGAACAACAAAAAAAACAAAATGCTGACCTTCAATTCTCTCACCATTTTCACTCATAAATGATATCATTCTTTGCAAATGTATTTTTTCGCAACGTTAAAACAAACCCTATCTCTACAATGGTGCGCTGATGGGCTGCTGCGGCTGATGTACCACAGTATTTTCCGTGGAGCCCAGTGGTTCCAGTTGGCAGAAGATATTTCTCAGGGTATTAAAAGAAAAATAACAACTATTAACCTGAACAATTCAACAGCATCCCTTTGGTAGAATAAATCCCATTGAATCAGCTTCGTCTGATATCAGGCCAAGAGATCTTAACCGTATCCTCAGAAGGTCCTCTGAAGTTGCTATGTAACTCGGTGGGGGCTTTGAGAAAACAGACCAATACACTCGTGGAGCGTTGGATAAGACCAGAGAGATGACGCGACAAAGCGAGTGCGAAAGGCTAGCCACACGGTGTTCTGATTTTGCTCTCGGGACTATATTTTTGTATTTGTATATCCGCTTTTTTCTTCTTGGTCTGCACAGAGAGCCATTGATCATGAAGCCCGTCTGGAACATTTTGCTCGGTTGAACCCCAGGACAATAATGCAGGGAGATGTGTTGGTTTTTAAACTCATATTACTAGCCTTGGTTGCATCTGTTATAGCCTCAATTATGTCCAGAATGATGCCATTGCCGTGCGTCAAGTGTTCTGCGCTTTGCGCCGTGTTTTAATGTAGGCTACTGCTGCCATCTTGACCAGGTCACGTATCAAAGAGGTTCTGAATCTCAATGAGACTGATATGGTTAAATATTCCACTGCTCGCTAGGAAAATCGCAGCAATTATAAATCAATAGGTGCAAATGCTGGGTATTGCTGAGTATGTGGATGTATGTATGTGTATGGTCAAGACTGGGTCAGTTTTCTATTGGTGAGAGAAAGATAAACCAGAGACATCTATTCACAAAATCCAGCTAGCTCAAAGCCCTTGCCACAAAAGGTAATCAACCCACAAAACACGGATCGACAAAAGGTATGGAAATAAAAGGTTAAGGGTAGGAAAATAACGGAACAAAGGTAACAGGACAATAACTCATCTTAATAGAAAAACAATAATGAATTCAATTTCACATCCCAACATTTATATTCTTAATTAACCAAAAGTGCATTCATCATCACAAGAATGAAGGAATGGTGGTAGTTGGAGTTCAGTTCCTTTTTTAGTCCAGGTTGGTTGAATTTGTGGAAGGGTTTATGAAAGTGTGTGTGTGTGTGTGTGTGTGTGTGTGTGTGTGTGTGTGTGTGTGTGTGTGTGTGGGGGGGGGGTTTCTAGAGATGTAAAAAGAGTCCAAAAGTCCAGTTCAGTCTTACAGGATGTTTGTATGTATGTATGTATGTATGTATGCAATGCAGGGGTTTATGGAGTAACCAAAGGGACAGGGAATAGGGCGAGGGAGGGTGGTAACAGGTGGAAGACAGGCTGAGAGGGATGAGGAAGCTTGGAGAGTACAGGCCGAGATCACTTAGCTGCAGAGGGGGTTGAGTCCAGGTAGGTTAATGCTCCGAGTACCAGGTAACACGACATCCATACAAGGTTTTACACACTCCGGGGTAGCATTAGTCCTTCTTAATGTAAACTTTCCTCCACAGAACAGTAGGATTCTTTTTTTGCTCTGTCTCTCACTTCCTCCTAGTCCATGCTGTCCTTTGTCTACCTGAGAGTGTTTTTTCACAATTTCCCAGGTGGCTTTAATGACTTCCTAGCCCCACCCCTTTCCTCTGGGCAGGGAAGGCCGTGATTCTCTTCCTGCCACAACCTTATGTCATGCAGGATCATGAGCCCAAATGTTAAAATCAACATGACATGCTTAAAGCTAGTTTCATGCTCTGTTTAACTGATGCCCTGCAGTGACTGGCTGGGGGGGGGGGGGCAGTTCAATTATACTAAGGGTCTATCAGTTGTCATATAGATCTGGCGATGTTATGGTTCAACAGACGAACACATTGACCATAGAACACATGTCATTACAATGACTGTAGCCATACAGGGAATTTTAGATACATGTCCTCCAAGAGAAGAATTTTAGATACATGCCCTTCAGGAGCAGAATTCTAGATACATGTCCTTCAGGAACCGAATTTTAGATACATGTCCTCCAAGAGAAGAATTTTAGATGTGTGTCCTCCACGAGCAGCATTTTAGATACATGTCGTTCCACCCCCGACACCCACAGAGTACACTGTTTTGATAGAGTCAAGGAATAGTAATGTCACTGTCACAAACAATTCTGCTTTGCTGAGGTCTGACTCCACTGCCAGTGACTCCAAACCTCCCATCGGCCTCCTCTTCCTCTCCCCCCCAAGCCCATTTCCGGCATTGGATATTCCGTCTTGACAAAGATGTTTATTTATTACCCATTACCTTTGAATGAGGGGAAGGGGATTGCATGCATAAGTCATGACGGTAGCTTCCCACCACGCTGATTACGCTCAGCACCCGGCTTTTCCCTCGGTTCTGTTGTAATCTTTGCTAAGCGCTTGGATGTGGCACCCTTTACTTTGTTTGTCATCAGTGTTCCTGACGTGTTCCCACCTTTTAGTGTTTCTAAACCATTTCACGAACGGCGACAGCTCGCGCTGCGCCACTTTCTATCGGTGTCATTTTTTTTTAATGGGGGTTCATTTTTGACAGCTTTCTCCAGCTCTGCACACCTTCGCTAATGAACCTAGTGCTGGGATCTTTGTTTGCGTTAATGTGATGGTAACAACGTGGCAGAGACTGAACAAAACGCGTCGGCGCGCGATGGCAGCCGGGCCGCTCGAGTTAACCACCCGTGCTGAAAAGGCCCAAAACACGATTGGTAATTGCGATGGTTTATGGGGGAAAAAAGCTGCCAAATGCATGGCTTTGTAAAAGAGCTAGAATTATAATGCCCCCCCCATGCATATTTCATGGGCATTTTTTCCATTAGCTAGTTCTAAAGAGACCTGAGTAATTTGCTTAACTAGTCCATACAGTGCTTGTAATAGCCGTATTTAAACCATCCCAAGGGTCTATACAGTCCTGTGTGGGCCTGCCGTCTGATAAATCAGTTGAATGGACATGAATGACATGTGCAAATGGTGGACACTTCCAGTCATGGACATACGTCATATGAACACACATAACGACTTTGGTATATAATCGATTTAGGTTTCATTATGCTGGGCTTATGGGCTGCCATTGTTTGGACTTGCAGTGAATGTATCAAAGTGTTTCCTGTGAGTACGCACAATTCATTTCCTGTTTAACACATTTCAGCAATGGCTGAGCTTGCCAGGTCCAAGGTGTTGCTGTTTAGTGGATTTCAAGTAACCGTAAGGCAAGTCATAGTTCTGGGCATTTTAATTGAATAGTTAATTTAATTGGGTGATTTAAATTGTTAATGATACATGAATTACCTTTTATTGCCTTCTCTTTTGGTGTCTTGCTCTCGTTATTTCTCTCTCCTCCCCTCTCTTGCTCACATACACACACTCATACACTCATACAGCCTTCAACTTAACTACTTCCACATACATTAAGGGGGACACAATGCACAGATAAGACACATTATATGGACGTTTTATAGCCGTTATTAAAGTTATTTAATGTGCATCGTCGATATGGCCCCCTTGTTCATCACGGACAATCTCCTCTTAATTAAAATAAAGAGTGCAAAGGAAATGTGATGAATTTTGTAATTATTGGAAATGTTCTGAATAGTGAAGAGAAAACCGTCCATTCATACAGTCAAAAGTCTGAAACTGTAGAAACTTGAATGGAAAGAATAACTAATTTATTTGAGTGTTGAGCTATGATATACAGTACCCGTCAATAAATATGAAGATAAATTGCCCTGACGTCAAAAAAATGTTTTGTTTGAAGTGGTGTTTGATCTACCTAACTATGTCCAATATATGATACTTTTACATTTTGTGATTTGTATGGATTATGAATGCATGATCATTTTGTAAAAAAGTATGTAAAAAATATATATTGTCAGGGTCATTTTATTGTGGGAAAGTTTGATGTAGCATGCATAACATTTACACTTGCAACATAACTTTCCCTGTTCCTCAAGACAAAACGGTATATCAAACAAAACCAAACAAACAAAGAAAACGGCCATACATTGCATAAAGGTATTCAAGGTTTTCTGGTTAAAACCAAACAACACCAATCCCATCCAAAGTGTGTGTGCCTTTTGCCTTTGCATTTCTGTTATTTTCTTTCAATGAACATTAATTCCTTGTGTGAGGCAAAGACAACACCATTAATCAACAAGCCTACACCAAAGCCCACCATTTTCATAATTCCTCTGAAACACCACCTCCCTTTCCTTCCAGGGGCCCTCTTACTCAGCCTAGTATCCTCAGTCACCACACCATGACAAAGCTAGCATAAAAAAACACCTTCCGGTCCTCTTCCTCATCATGTTCGTCATGTTCCAGAGGAAAGCATCAACATTGGCCGGCACACACCCAGACAAGACACGTGACTTCAGAAAAACCCAAAACTAAAACTAAAGAAGTCATTTGGCCAAGAGCCATTCAAAACGATGTGTTTATCTTTTTATTGTTTACTATTAGGCCTAATAGTAAAAATAAATCTAAAATGAACCACAACATCACTTTATACTTAATCAACCTTGCGCTATAGAATGCCACAACTGTCAACATTTCTATTTGGGAAAACATCAGATTTAAGAATGATGGACAAATTACAATGCCAATGACAGCTTTGAGTCAAAACAATCTGCATTCC
>JAXIVH010000022.1:4330042-4332542 GCA_036785325.1 Urophycis tenuis | reverse complement strand
AGTACAAGTCTAGTCATTTATCGGGGCCAGCGTTTTCATAGGGCAACTTCCAACTGACGCAAAGCTCCGATGACACAAAATGACCTCCAGATGTCGTCTCTCTTGAAATGGCCCTGGTATCAACAATGTCAGGGGTCATACCTGTATTTCTCTACCTCGAGGATTGACCGCGTACCGTACGTGATCACAAATTGGCACTAGCGAGAATATGGGCGCCTATATAACTACAGTTATTTTATTTATTCTATATATACGGGGATGCAGCATAATCCCTACGGTGGGATAATGATGGACATCCGGGTGCAGGCGGACTTTAGTAAAGATATGAATGAACACATTTAACAAGAGGCCGTTTCCCCCTTACGATATGCAACTACGATTACTGTTCATTCTAGATGTTAGCTGCGCGCCAAGCGGGTTCAGGGCATCAGCCCTCATCGACGGAGTGGAAGCGTTTCCTTATGGCTCGACGCGACGCGACGCAACGCTTGCCTACCCAGGCTGCCGTCGGACGTTCCCTCTTTCCTTAGGAAGGTTCCGAACTGACCGACATGACGTATCGAAGTGTCTAAGTGAGCTGTTCGAATTCTCTTCATGGTGAGCAAAGGTGCTTCAATGCTTCCTTTCTTATGTCCTTTAGCATAGGGTACACTGGAACCATCCTTTTAGGAAAGGAAAGTAGATAATGGCTTCCCATAATTCCTTGCGGCAGAAACATTTAAATCAACACCAATTGTCCATTCATGAAAACAAGCAATAACATAACCGACAATTATTTTCATACAATCATCATCACTTATTGGAATCAATGTTCATCAAAAAATTACTGGACGGAAGTGGGAGCAATCATCAATGTGACCATTATTAATTTTCCCATTGTGACTGGTAGCCTATATTCCTCTTTTTTATTTCAATTCCAACCCTAGTAATAGTTTAATTTTAAGTAGCCTATGTATCATTTATCACCATGTTGTCCACATTCATATAGCCTGTGTGAAACAACATGGTGAGAACGCACAGGGCAAGGCATCGAGGATGCACTTTTAGTAGGCCTTCTTCAGAACATAACATCCGCCGTCACGTAGCCTATAGGAGGTGGAGGTGGAGACGGAGGTGGAGACTCATATCCTTTTCCAAGTCCTTTTGAATTCTCCTTTCTCCTCCTCCTCACATCTTTCCTTGATCTCATGACGTTTTCCATCACGGTCAAGGGAATGGAGGTAAGGAAAGGACATAGGACATCATTTGTTGACTGTCTAATTGCAGCTCCCATAAAGGGGTGTAAAGATGGTGTCGACCAAGTGGCTTTGTTAAGATCAAAGCAAGATCCAAATGGGTTCTAGTTTCTGGCTGCACCACATTTAATTAAATACTACCTTTGTATAACAGCTTGTTCTAAATTAATGTCTTATGTGGTTTAGCATTTGATATGCATTCTTGAACACAAGTACTTTGAAAAGTTAGCAAAGTAAAGTAAAGTAAAGTAAAGTACCCTGCCAATTTTCTATTTGCACGATGAGTGAGGCTAAAATTCCATGTTTCACAGTAATGTTTTCTTTTGGGTAGTTAACGAAATGGAAACACTGTCTCACTGTAATGGACTGATAGAAATAAATGTATGCAGCGGTACACTGGTTGAACTCAGAATAATTAGATGGGAACGAAACTATGTGTTTTGACATCCCACAGACACCTGTCCAAGACAAAGCCTATTGATAGACAAAGACAAAGATGGGTGTATTGACTATGTGTGGTCACACAAGGACAGTACATTTTTTGCTGGAGTTAGAGAATGAGCTCTCGCATTTACTTTTTCTGAAGGATATGACTGATGAAAGGATGCACAGCCGCAAACACGATACATTTCATAAGGAAGATGGGGCTAATGCTACTGTGTCTGAGGCTAATGTTTCGTCACCTTGACACACAGATGTGGCTTCTCAAATGAACACCCTTGAATCACAGCTTAATAAGCTGATCAGTAGCTATGAGTTGTGCCAAAAGCTCAAACAGGGTACTCCCTCACTCCCACCCCATCACTCAACCCACTGACAATGACTGTAACCAGCCCTGCAGTCCACACGTCATGCAATCCCGTTTCAAAGGCTGACCAACCTTCCACCAATACCACTGAAAGCATGAGCACTCTCAAAGGCCTTCCCTTGTGTCAGAGGAAATCATTCAATGTGCATGGTAGACAAATCCGGCATAACGCATCTGATAAAACAGCAATAGCAATAGCAGAAAATAAATTGCGCATGGATTAAAAGAAAAGCACTCCGGTGGTGAAACAGCCAGAACAGTGTTTTGTATCATAAAGCCCAGCGACTTCAAGGATACACTCGGCAGCAAGGATGAAAAAGACCATAGTAGAGCTTCCTACAATCACACTTAGGGGAGGAAAGTAGCACTGAACTGTTTCAGGAACTGATGAATGATAAACCGCTTGGGAATGAAACGCCGCAGCAGTTACTTTACAGAATGATGGGGCTCAAACATA
>JAXIVH010000022.1:4317542-4325042 GCA_036785325.1 Urophycis tenuis | reverse complement strand
AGAAGGCTATGCGTTTGTCAGCTTAGAAATAGCATTGGACCAAAATATATGCCATTTAGCAGTTTTGGCTGTCTACTATGACTACTAAGTCTGCTACAGTGTGCTGGATAATTACAAGGATTTCTAGCTATTTCTGTTCACTATTAGCTTGTAATCACTGTAAAGCTCACACATCCTGCCTGGAGAAAACAAAGCAGCTATTGAGAAAGTTAAGAAAGTGTTGCGTCATCAAATGTACTATATACTTACGATTACCATTAACCCTGCCATGCCTGCCACTGTTTCTTATAGTCATTTTAAAGAATTGGACACACTCTTCCTACATAATTAACACATTCTTACCGTTGACTGTTATTAATAGACGTGCAGGCCTGATGCCAGTTCGCTACTTACCAGCAGGGGCTCCACCGGCAATCCCAGCATTGTAAACTACACCCTTACCGCTTACCACAGCTGTTCAGGGATGGTGGACGTGGCGTTCTTTAGGCATTGAGAGGCATTGGGAAGCATGGGGAGATCATCATGGAGGACACATGTCACTACATTGCACATGATACATAATACGGATCTGAAGGTCATTGCTGGAGCTTTGCTATTTGAAAGCGATGCTAATGTTTACATGACTATCAAGTATGCACTATGGATGTGGATTCGTGTCTCCACTGAGGATGCACTTGTGTGGAAGGTTGCCCGGGCAATGGTAGCGCTTTTAGTGCAGAGCATGTGTTAAAACAAGTTCAAAAAGATAATTGCTGCGGCTGTGAAATGCTAATAGGTGCTGAAGTGGTTAGCATGCTACCGATACGTTAATGTTGTCTGAAGACACACACATCTACACGCCCCTTCTGAAGAGGCTTTACGAACTGTAGGATGAATATGTATTTTCTACCTGAAGAGGTCACAATTAACGAAAATACTACCATAGTACATCCTTTAGCTGCCGGGGGTTTTGATGCTTTGTCTGTTAGCCCAATACTGCTGTCACTTCAGCTAATTACCCCCAATTAAGACAGCTACCCTCAATTAACCAGACGCCCTGTGAGGAATTGCTAATTAACTAATTTGGAGGTTGTAGAAAAAGCGAGTAAAAAAACAAAATCCCAGTCGTGAGGGCAAATATCCGCTAGCATTCTGTTAGCATCGCTCCTCGTATGTACGGGGTGGAACTCGACAGCACCAGACACCACTTGAATACCCTGCACTCTAATCAATCAATATCAAATAATATGCTTCTGGCGCAATGGGCTTGATCAATCACATTTGTATTCCTTCCCCATGCGTGCCTGTCCTACACGTCTTGCGCATAGGCGTGCGTGGCGGGGAAATGTCTGCTTTTTTGCTGTAGTTATAATTGGGGTCAGGTCATGACTTTTTACAAAGGGGGGGTTCTGTGCAATTGGACATGAGGGCATGTGGACCAAATTGACTTGTATATACTGTACCCTATATGCTTTTATTGACTTTTGTAGAGTTACATTGGTTGGCTTACAGAGACAAAAGTATACATAGGCAAGACATTTTCACCTGCCTTTCGTACCAAACAAATTTGAATTCAAGACCCACTTGTACAGAGTTCACCTGACCCCTGCATAACATCCATTCTCTACCTCTATTTAAAAAAACCAACTAAAAATCCTGATGATCTTGTATGTTGTACGTCTTGGCACTTTATAATGGCTCTTTGTAACTTGCCACTTAGCCAGAGATGTTGTATACTAGCAATGGTTAACCTAGCAATTGAAATGCTTGAAACTTGTTCTGGTGACTTTCTTACTGTATTAGCAGCAATGAAATGTTTCACCTTCTTATGACAAATGTACTCTTTGTAAGTCACTTTAGATAAAAGCGTCTGCTAAATGCTGTAAATGTACTGTAAATGTCAATGTAAATGTACTCGATATGGAACGACAGTTTATGCTCGATCATTGACTTACTTCCAAAGAACTGGGAAAACACTGGAACTTCAGTACAAATATGCATTCATGCAGTTAAATACATGCACACACATATTTATCCACCCATACCTAAATACCCAGGCACACGCAAACCTGAAGGATTGACATTTTACTGTTGCTCAGTATGTATAGCATAAAATAGCAATGTGCTGCAAACACGCCAGGGCAGTACACAGCACAATGCTACAGTGCTGTATGACACTCTCACAGCGGCCCTACGAGAGCTACTGCTCCAGCTAAACATAGCCCAGGGTGCCAAGGGCGGTCAGCGCACCTTTGAAAATGCTAATGTACACACGCGAAAATGAACTGTCAAAACAACAAAACATGTGCGACAATAATTGTCGTGGCATTGTCAGGCTGTTTTGGAGCATAGCAGGGCTAGCACTAGAATTAGCATACAGAAGGAACAGAAAACCCAAAAGGGCAATTTGAAAACAAAATGAAGTTGGCTGAAATGCTGCTTCTTTGTTAAGATTGCACTATTGAGGCTTTTATTTTTATTTACCTTGCATTTGTGTATTTCTTTTTTTTTTGGGGTGGGCTTCTGTTAATTACCACACATACTGTATGTTGTTGCAGCCCCTTCTGGCTACAGAATTCCGTTCCATTCTATTCCATCTACCCCACAGATATTTATAATTTCTTGCATTTGTAGAGCCCTGACTTGCTTTCATCGGCTGACTTTATCCTGCCATCTTATATTCTCCACTATCAAACCAGGTTGAATTAGGATCGTCTAGCAACTTTGTTGTTTCCCAGACAAAAGTTCCTTCAGGAAGACACACCAACTTTTCATATCTGCACCTTAAACAGTCGTCCATGTATCTGGCACACGTATCCGTCCTCCAAATACACGCGAATGGGTTCCGACAGCGAGGAAGGGGCTACAGTCTCCGTCGTCCATTACGGACAGCGTCGTCGCCAGTGGCGGCTGGCCCATAGAGGGCGCTAGGGCACCGCCCCCCCTTGACCCACAATAAATAAATAAATAAATAAATAAATAAATAAAACTCATAATAATAAATTATACAAATTGTTAATATTTGTGTGTTTGAAATATGACTGTACCCAGTAATATGTGTAAAATATGATAGAAAATCATCTGTGCAAGATGTATGCTTTTCCTACACCTTCCGTGTCCCATGCTTCAACAGCTCTGGGGCGATGGAGAAATTGCCCTAAGGAGACGGGTCTGTTTAACTGTTTAGCCAATTACTAATTTAAGATGTGAAAGCATGACATAAAATTTGGCCAATCAGCGTCCTCAAATCCAAGCCGATATGGGCGATTACTTTATCGCCCCCAAGCGAGTGAATGCAGGGGCGAGTCAGGGCGAGTCTGTATATAGTTGTATACAGTTGTATATAGTTGACCTTAGTAATTTTTAGTCCTTAATTTTCACTACCTATTAATCTGCTGATTATTTTCTTGAATGTTTAGTATATACAATGTTTACTGTAATTTCATAGAGCCCAAAGTGACTACAAATTCAATTTCAAATGAAAAAATGGAAAGCTTGTGTTTGTGCAATATGTTGTTTATGTTTTGTGTTAGAATGCCTCAACTTTTTAATATTGGCATTAAATAATTATTGACTATTTCACGGAGCACTCGTTTCCTGCAGTTTGTGTTCAATGTATTGGGATGGTTACTGAAATTGACTGAATATGGCACAGCCCCACCTGGAATATTCTTCACCAGCCGCCACTGGTCGTCGCGTCGTCTTCCACCAGAGACCCTGGCTTCTGCTATCATCTCCCAGCAGCGCATCAACATGTCACCACAGGAATGTGGCCCCCGTCATCATCTGTGGCACGCTGGCCGCCCCGGGGGGGGTCAGGAGGCCGCGGCGCCGGCGCCGGCTGACATTCAACAGATACCTCCGCTCCGGTTTGGTGCCGGGGCGGGATGTGTTGGAAGTCAGGGCCATGGGAACGTGGGACCTGCCGAAGGTCATCCCATTGCTTCTTACTGTTGTGAGGGTCATCCTTTGTATGGAAAAAGAATGTCGTAGCCGCGGGTTGTTATTGAATGAGGGCGTTCTTCACCGCTAACATTTGCGGTTTAGTCATTTAGCTGATGCTTTTCATCCAAAGTGACTGTGTTTTTGTGGATACATGAAAAGATAGAGAGAGAGAACCCTGGATTTGAACCCAAATCCTTAGACTATCCTGCTATTATTGTGTCAATTCTCTATGAATCACCTGTATGCAGGTGGCACTCAACTGTCACCCATACATCCACGAGTCGGCCATCGACAGCCGAACCGACCCGATGCTGGTGTTCTGCGTGACTCGGCGCTTTTCGGCCTGAACTCCCACTCCCACGCCGCCACACTGCCCTCCCGCGTTTTTTTTTTTTTCGTCAAATCAGCTCTTGTCCTTGATGTCTGAAAGAATCGCGTGTTCGGCAACATTAAGAGCACAGTGGGAAACGGCTTGGTGCTTGGGTCCGTTAAGGGCGTCATTACATTGCTCTCTCTTATTGGAGTGGTGGTTGGATTTTTTTTTTTTGTGAGGAGCTCTCACTTTTTACCTCTTCTCTGGGTTCAAGAGTGAACCTTCAATGCCACAGGGGGGGGGGGGGGGGGAATGCCGATTGGCAGGTTTGGTGGTTAGGTGCTTAAAAGCAGGTAGGGGTTAGACAGTGAATACAGAGACAGGTCATTAAGGAGCAGTTAGGGTTTATGCGGTACAGAGGCAGGTCATTAAGGAGCAAGTAGGGGATATACAGTGAATACAGAGACAGGCCATTAAGGAGAAGGCAGGGGTTCGACAGTGTACACAGAGAGGTTGTTAAGGAAAAACATAAGTGTTAGACAGTGAATATCGGTGGAGCATCTCACTTAGACATTGTCACTGGTAGACTGGGGAAAGAAGTCTTTATTAATGCGAGGAAAACAAAGAAGCAGCCTCCGGACTGCTCATGCATGCCATATGAGGGTCTATGGAGACCGGGAGGATGTAGTAGTAGAATGGGTTGATTTGGATGGATGGTCCGATTGTTTGAGTTTCAACTGCTGGCAGATAGCCTGCTAATATATGTGGACGTGAAGACAGAGAGACCCCGCGTGTGTACACCCACACACACACATGCAAACAGACAGGCGCATGCAAACACACACAGCGGGGCGGCGGTCGCTCAGCGGGTGAGGGAGAGGGTGGACCGAGCGTGCCGTCCACTCAGGGTCGTCGGTTTGAACCCGTTGATCCCCCGTCTCCTCCAACTGTCCACATGTCGGACCCCACACATGTTCTGATTGTAAGTCGCTTTGGACAAAAGCGTCTGCTAAATGCCCCCTTTACCCTTTACACACACACACACACAAGCACATGCATGAGCACACACACGCACACACACACACACACACACACAAACACACACACAAATGCATGAGCTCGCAGACACACACACACACACACACACACACAAATGCATGAGCTCGCAGACACACACACACACACACACACACACACACACACACACACAACACACACACACACACACACACACACACAACACACACACACACACACACACACACACACACACACACACACACACACACACACACACATATCCCCACTAGGTGTCACTACAACAACCCCATTGTTTTCACGGGAACGACATGTTTGTTCTTTATCGGGTATAGCGAGCACAACTACTCACACAGGTTCAAAATAACTATTTATCAAACACTACAGGGCATTTCAAAATCCACGCGGTCCCAAAGTGCAGCATCAGACCAACTCCCCTTTTACCAACACGCACACATCTTCATTTCGTCTGTCAACAACAGCGCGTTTGAGAGCGAAAGCGCGAAGTTAAGCTCACCGAGGGGAAATAAAAGGCTGAGTCCTCAGGATATTCAACAGGCATCAGCTGCAGCTGCCGCGGAGACATTGAGACTCAACACACAACTCCTGCTGCTCCGTCCGCCAGGCGAGAACACCTCCGCTCATTCCCCCGCAGCGGTTGACGGG
The DNA here is from genome assembly GCA_036785325.1 of Urophycis tenuis. Lineage (NCBI taxonomy): Eukaryota > Metazoa > Chordata > Actinopteri > Gadiformes > Phycidae > Urophycis > Urophycis tenuis. The sequence goes on along the minus strand of JAXIVH010000022.1, from coordinate 4,319,101 downwards.
AGTTTCAATTTCCAATGTGATTTGGCCACAACTAAGTGGCGAGATTCGCATCAGGCGGACTGTCCTTTCAGATTACGCTGTGGTGGTGGTGGTGGTGGTGGTAGCGATTCTATACGATTGGAAACGCGTCAAATGCGAATCGCAGATTCGAAACCAGCGTGTCTGGTGCACCGTTGTTGAGGCGACTTTTTTTTTTCCCCTCCAACGTGCGCTTCTAGACGTGCGCTCTCCGCGGTGCTGAACACGCGGAGCTGCGCTGCGTCGGAAAATCGGAAACTTATTCGTTGTATTCAATGTATAGCCCATGCCAGCAATGAGTCGAAATTGCATAGTGATATAAAGTATACACATTAATAAATAAACATAGATGGTACATCTTCCAGATTATTTTTTATGATTGTAAAAGCATACACACACACACACACACACACACACACACACACACACACACACACACACACACACACACACACACATTCCCTTTCTATTCTAATTAAAGCTTGTTTTATAGAGAGCTCTGTCAACGGCTCGCCCTGTCACTCTCCTTCCCGAATCTCTCTCTCTCTCTCTCTCTCTCTCTCTCTCTCTCTCTCTCTCTCTCTCTCTCTCTCTCTCTCTCTCTCTCTCTCTCTCTCTCTCTCTCTCTCTTCTCTCTCTCTCAGATATCGCACCAGCGCACACACAAACACACGCAGGCCATCTCGGCGACACTCGTGCGCGTGAAGATACGTATAAATACACACACACACGCACACGCACACGCACACACACGCACGCACACACACACGTAACACTTTCCTCTCCTCCCAACTACACCCTCCCTCCCTCACCACCAGCCCTCCTTCCCTCCCTCCCTCCCTCCTTCCCTCCCCACCCTCCCCACTCTGGCGGTGGAGCCGCTCGCTCTCCACAGCCTGACTGGAGAAGCATGTCCTCAGACGTGCAGCTGGCTGTTCAGGCTGGCCAACGGACGCCGAAGGACAACGACAACGACGCGGGAACGAAACTCACCGGAGTGCGGAGAGGGCATGACAGCTTGAGCACAGGTAAGCACACACTGATTCCAATCCAACAAAAACAAAAAAAACAAAAAAAAACATTCCATCATGCGTGTCTTAAGTGCATGTCCTAGTGTTGGTGTGTGAAGTGTATGTGGTTATGTAGCGATGGTGGAAGAAACGGAAAGATTTTTTTTTTTTGGTTTTCAACGTATTGTTTTGAGTTCGGAGACGCTCTCGTCGACCTGCTGGAGCCTTTTGGCGGCCAGCGTCACAGGACGGGGATGTCAGGGAGATATTTCTTAATTCTGGATCGTCGTTGTGTGTGTGTGTGTGTGTGTGTGTGTGTGTGTGTGTGTGTGTGTGTGTGGTGTGTGTGTGTGGAATTGATTCTTCTGAAAAATGATACCGCTTTCGATTACAGAAAAGCAGTAATGCCGTGGGGCAAGCAAACAAAAATGATAAAACATAACTTTCGACTGTTCTTATTATCAACAGTTTTGTAATCGTCTCTTCTGAAATTAAAGTCAACGCCAACTAGTCACTAGTCGGTAACTTTGG
>JAXIVH010000022.1:4313231-4314842 GCA_036785325.1 Urophycis tenuis | reverse complement strand
CCTCTTCCAAAACTTCCTCTCCCGGTTCTGTGTCACTACAGACTTCATTGCTGTTTTTGTCTTCACCAAAAACTTTTGGAACCGTTGTCAGTGGTTAACTTGTGCTCACAATTATGTTCCTGATTCCGTATTCTGGATATGGATGTCAGTGAGTGCTCCAGCCAGAACATCAAAGGTGTGGGAACCTCTTATTTGCCTACAGGCCAGTGCTGCCGAGCATCTAGTCAGGCTTTCAGGGTCAACCCAATGTGTAGTTCCACCTATGAAGCTGAAGAGGCTGTTGTGGTGGCAATGTGGTCCACGTTCCTCATGGCCTTGGTTACCTCTTTTTTTATTTCTCAGCAGCATCTCAAATTCTCGTACACAGGGTGGGTCTCAAGAGGATTTTCGCATTAGGCTGAAGATCCTTTGCAAATTTTCGAAATGCTTGCAATTGACAGCAAATAGCTGGAGCCCTGTGACCACATACTGAACAACAGCTTTGTCAACTGAGCTTTGAGAGATCTGGCATTCACCCATGTGCTTGGTTTGAGGGAGGACGTCTCACTTTCTGGAGCCCACTTTCTTTTAAGTAATGTCAGGTCTTCATATTTCTTTACATGATTAACATGCTTTCTCTTCACCAATTAAAGAAAATAGATACATTTTAGTTTTTATATATTAGCACTTTTGACTGATTTAGATGACATTCAAGACTAATAATATTCAAGACGGTAGATAACAATGACAGGCAGCCTTATTGTTCTCTAACAATGTTACATGTCATTTATTTTATAAACTCCGTTGAGAATGACACATCACCACAATTTTGGGGAATGTGGCTTTCTCAGCGGTTGAAGCATAGACTCTATATAAAGATGAACGACATGTCTGCACTTTGTCCCACTGTGCAAAAAATGAAGCCAAAATATCCCGGCTATGGGTGCTGCCATCTTGCGCTGAGACGTGGTGGAGTGGCGGTAGTGAGGTGGTCCCACTGTATTACTGCCGAACAACGGTCCGTTGTCGGTTTGAAACCGACGATCACGGTTATGGAAATGTAACATTTAAGTCACGTCTCCTCTCGACGTTCCGACTCGTCAGCAGGTGCCTCTGTGACTACTCAACTCGAGCAGCTGTCAATCACAGCCCCTTTTTATACATCAAATAACTAATTAAAACCAAATACATACATACATACATCAGCGTGATAAGAACTATACTGGGACCATATACTGGGACCATAAGGAAAAAAGGAGGAGTGTGCGCACATCAGAGGAGTGCAGGTGCTGGACCGAAAAAAATGATAACCGAGAAGATATTATAAAAGTCCGCACACTGATTAGAGCTCCCAAAAGTGGATTTATTCAGCACAACGTTTCGGACGTGTTGTCCTTCCTCAAAGGTGCTATACTGTGACCAGCCACCAGGGGGGCGATGGAGATGTTTTGGCTACACTTTTGGGAAGCTGTCCCGTCGTCCATCTTTATATACAGTCCTTGCGTTGAAGTGGTTTTGTCAACGTAATGTAGCTACACACGGCTTGACACTTAGGTTAGGTAAAGGGCTAGCGTTAGTGATAATAATTTGTCAGCTCTGTACCACGGGGGCTGTGAGTCGCCCCATCTCACT
>JAXIVH010000022.1:4270731-4308231 GCA_036785325.1 Urophycis tenuis | reverse complement strand
ACACACACACACACACACACACACACACACACACACACACACACACACACTCACACACACAGGTACACACACACACTCACACACACACACACACACACACACACACACACACACACACACACGCACTCAAACACTGTCTCATTTTTCCACTTGGTCTCATCTGACCATTCGTCATTTTGACATTTTCTTGATCACACGTCGATACATCACAGAACAAATCTGAGACGAGAGAGTGGTGTGAAACGGTGAGCTTGTGCTTCATTGTTTTGTTCATGTCCGCGTCGGCGTGGGTCTGCCGGTGTCCCGCCCCTCACGCGGTTTGGCCGCGGGCTTTGCCGTGTGTTCCAGTGCTAAGATGTTGGCCACACACCGGCCACACAAGACAACGCAACAGTCACAGGCCGTGGTCACAGTTGGTTCTCTGACACAGGTTTGGTGGGTCAGGGCCTTAAAGGCAGAGGTGGGACTTTTTTTTGGATGGATACAAAAATCAAGCATGATTCATGTCAATGGCCTACCCTACCTTTAAGTATAGCTGTTAGTAGCTCTGTCATTTTCACTCCCCCTCTATTGTACTTAAGATGACATCATCTGTGTTTTGCAGGAAACTCAGTCGATATAATCAGCTCCATTGAAAAGGGGTAACTACTATCATTACTTTCCTGTTAAGAACTTTTCATCGGTGTATCGCAATTCAGAGCAGGCAATTATGCAACATGATTTACATGTTAAGTGAAATGTGAATTGTGACATAATTTAGTTTAGAGGTTGAATAACTCACTCGAATGTTGTTATTCATTTTGCATTCATCTATTATGTTTATCCTCACATTTCCTTACGTCTCTCCACAATAACAGTAAAAGTGATATCAGCCTTAATTGCATTCCTCCTACACTTAAAAACTTATTACATTATTGATGAATAGTCGAACTGTCAAATTGTGTGAATCTCAACTACAAATACATTGTCGTTCGTTTTAAATCACACACTGTCGTGGTGTGTGAATCATAAATAAATAAATTTTCTGTCAATCGCACCTTGAAGGATCAGTGGGTTATTGAACATGCAAACAAAAACAGCTTCTACAGTAGAATACAAAAAGACTTCACACAAGTGTGAATATCCTTGCAAACATACACTTATATGGATATTGCATAGTTTATTAAAAAATAATTGTATGTGTTCCGATGGAAGTGTTCCTATGGAATTTTTAAAGGAAACCGTCCATCGAGAGAAACAAAACTAGTTTCTTTATCTTTTGCTGATCATTTCTGTTTGTTATTGCGTTCAATCAAGTCTCGCTTAATGCATTGCAGTCTGTTTTTGCAGATTACGGCTGCAGTGTTCTGGCTCAATACTGGACCAATCTCAAAAATCGTTGTCCGAATTAGTCTCTAAGACCCGAGATGACGGGAAAATTGGGTCCACATTGAAAAATCCTGTTGTTTTCCCTTTAAGACGAGCCCATGGTTGTCTTTGGCAAACACACACTATGTGTGTGTGTGTGTTTGCATGTGTTTGCATTGTGTGTTCGTGTGTGCACGCACACATATTGGATTGTGTTTATAGGCCTGTGTGTGTGTGTGTCTGTGTGTGTTTGTACGTGAGCGCATGCACGTGCGTTTGAGAGTATATCTGCATGTCTGTGCATCTTACACCAAATTGCATTTGAAGCAGGCATTTCAATGGCAAGGTGATTGACAGCCCTCTCAATGATGTAACAGACACACACGCCAACCATAACGGCCACGAGCAAAACCAGGCGCCAGAGAAAACCCTAAATGAAACAACTGAAATGCAAACTATCAAAATTATGGATTGCCTTCTCCATTAGGTTGCACATATTACATATTCCCACCTCAGACATCACACTCTCTTATCGCCTTTATCTCGTTCTCCACGTAGCCCTCTTTCCTTTTCCCCTTTCATTTCTCCGTTCCCGCCTGCCGTATCAGTAGGCTACATTGCATTTGTTAGCAGTTATTACTTCTACTTATGCAAATATGTGCCCTGTTTCCCGGATATGAATGCACAGCACAACAAAGAGAGCCCGTGTTCAAAATTGCCTTTGAATTTGTGCTTCTGTTTGTTTTTTCCTCACTGAGCCTTTATTGCCATTTTCTGTGTCTCTTGCTGCCCAGCGACGCTATTCGTCTTTCTTATGCCAGACCGTGGTGCGCGTGCGTGTACAAGTGCTTAACTCTCAAACGAGAACATTTTTCTGAGAAAACACACACACACACACGCGCACACACACACACATGCACACACACGCACACACACACACACACACACACACATGCACACATACGCACCACACACTAATAATAAGAAATGATACAACTTCATGAACACAGTTTTCTCTCATCATCCTGACACAGCCCAGTAACAGAATGCATTGTGAGCTGCTGTGAAACCTTAAGGCTGAATGGCTGAAGTGGCCTGTATACGTGCACGAGGCTATGGATAATCCTGTGTGTATGGCCCACTGCATGACACCGTATTCTCCATACCCAAGGAGACGTGCAGATGGTTGCGGATTGCAGTGACATTCATTTATCTATGTACCTGTGTCCCGCGCAGCTGGGTTCACCCCTTCAGCCCTTGTACTGAATCCCAGGGCCCGGCGGGGGTTAGTTAGTGTGGACCGTGCAAAAGTGCCCACGGAGTCACCCACCACAAAGTTCCGCTGTGTCCGCTGAGGTGTGTGTGGGGGGGGGGGGGGGTCTCGCTTGGCCTTCATGCCCACACAGCTTTTGTTTCCAGAACTTTGGGAAATACGTGTTGCCTGTTGCGCGTGGTTCTTTTTTTTTTTTTTTATCATCTTTGTCTGGCGGACGGATGTCAATAGTCTGGACCTGCAGGCAGAGGTCGAGGCGGTGGCTATATATATATATATATATATATAGGCAGCAGTAGCTCAGTGGGTAGAGTGAGTGGACAGAGCGGGTCGTCCACTAACTGTAGGGTCGGCGGTTCGATCCCCTTGATCCCCCTCCTCCTCCTCCAACTGTCCACATGTCGAACCCCACAATTGTACTGAAGTCGCTTTGGACAAAAGCGTCTGCTAAATGCCCCTTTACCCTTTGTATATATATATAGTCTGTATTTGCTTATTTAAAGTACGATGAAAGGCAGTACAGTGTATGGAAGACAACAATGATGTGTAACCTCAAGTGTTCCCAGTTAGGCCTTTTTAACAAAGAAATGTAGAAATCGAGATTTTGCGGCTGCGTCACGGCTTTGGTCCTAATCAGTTCACCTCCTTCCCGACACGTCGATTCACGCGTTTGCATTCCTTTGTCTGGTTGCGTTGAAGTTATCGGTTTTAAAAATGTTACACTTGAGTTTGATGAAATTGTGTTTGTAAATAGAAATTAATCGGCCAACGAGGTGGAAAAAAAGCCTATTTTCTATTTCATGCTCTCTCCGAAAGCACCGCTCTCTCTTTTCCAATTTACTGCTGTCTGCTTTCCCTGTCTGTCTCATCCCTTGTTTATTAGTAAGTGTATTTAGCTGAGTAACCGCTGGATATTGAATTTGTATTTTGTTTGGTGTTTTGTGTTTTTGTTCACAGAGAGGTTACCCCCGTCCTTGTCTGAGAACAGTTTCTCATCCACGCAGAGGATAGAGAGATTCACTTTTGATTAGCGCTAAGTAGAAACTAAATATGCACCCTGTTTTACTGCGGATAAAAAAAAAAAAAAAAACGTTGGCGTGAATACATGAGCTACTCAATATGGGCTTCATTGTGTCATTTGGTTGGATCCAAAGCGCCTTACAATACAGTGAGTGCTACACATCTCTTAGCATGGGTGGCCCCAGTGGGCGTCAAACTCTAACAAACTAACTAGGACCAACACAGGGAGTGTTTTTACTCTATACTCATCATACATACTCAATCACATGTATGCCATAAAAAGTGCACCTCAAACAGCACCCCATGGTGCTCGGCTACACAAACGGACTTAAAATAACAGATCTCTTGATTTTATTGGCATTTGCTGTTAGGTTGACTCGTATGTTGACATGAGATACTTCCTTTAGGTTCCGCCTGTATAGAGACATTTCTATGACATTTCTAGGAATGACTCATTCCCCCCATCAGTCTTACAGTATGTAAAAAACAACTTACATTTACATTTACGGCATTTAGCAGATGCTTTTATCCAAAGCGTTTTACAATAAGTACATTGGTCAGAAGAAGGTGAAACGCTTCATTGCTGTTGATACAGTAAGCAAGTTACCAGAACAAGTATCAAGCATTCCAATTACTAGGTTAACCATTACTAGTATACAACATCTCTGGCCTAAGCTGCTAAGTGCTAAGTTACAAAGAGTAATTAGAAAGTGCCAAGACGTACAACATATAAGTGCATGAGGGTAGGGGTTTCGTTTTCCTTTGGGGGGGCAGGTAGAGGATGGATGTTATGCAGGATTCAGGTGAACTCTGAACCAGTGAGTCTTGAGTCTCTTCCGGAAGATGGAGGTAGTTGGAGGGGGGGGGGGGGGGGGGGGGGTCAAAGCTGAGGTAGTTGGAGGAGGTAGTCAAAGCTGAGGTAGTGCTCGGGCAGGGGCGTGAGGCTTCACTAACGCTTGGAGGTAGGTAGGGGCAGTTCCATTAACAGCTTTGTAGGCCAATGCCATCGGCTTGAATTTGATGCGGGCCACTACAGGGAGCCAGTAAAGGTCATGGAAGAGGGGGGGGGTCACGTGGGAGAGCTATGTAGGTTGAACACAAGACGTTGTCTGCGTGTACATGCGGATGAGCGATAGAATACATCTCACTCCAATCAAATATGTACACAGATTATACACACCCACCCAAACACAAACAGCAGCCAGGGGGCAGAGTTCAGCAGTGCAAAAAAAGGTTATGCTAGTGGCGTGTGATACTACCATGTACCCTGACCCAGACCCTGACTGTAGACTAAACAAGATTGGATACAGATGCTATAGCTCAGCCGCAGTGGTTAGCCAAAGAATCCATAAGGCCGCTATCAAGGCTAGAGTTGCGGGTCGTTTGTAGCATCGCAACTGAATATGAAACTATTTCCCTACGGTAATTTAGCAGGTGTTCATCCAATGTTACGTACAGTGAATTCAGACACAAGTCATTAATAACCAGGTAGAGGTTAGGAGCATCTTGCTCAGGGATGCCTTTAGGTAGACTAGAATCCAGAGAATGGGGATCAAACCCTGACCTCTTCGGTTAGGAAGTCAAACACCCTAGCCTCCAGACTACTACATCTGTCCCTGAAAATTCAGTATCTTATGTCTTGCCATACCTAGATAAACACATGTATGACAGCGATGCAAGTGAAAACGGACAACAGTGACCGACCGACGAATGAGTGAATGGACGGACGGACAGACAGTCCGTTGCATTGGGAATGGACAGTCGCACAGTGTCACTTTCACACATTTCCACACATGAATGATGCTTTAGGAATGGGGAAATTATGCTTTTAGATTGTAAATTGCATACATTGCATATCCCTGCAAGAACGCCTTCCTGTGGATGGTGAATTAGTCTGAATTATTATGAATAAGAGCCTTTATCCTTCTACAAGCGCTTGCTTGCCAAAGGATGATCATATTACTGGAAACATGGAAATGAAGGCCATACAACAAGGGATGAACACAGACAGAACAAGAACCAAATGACACATTAGTAAGAAAGCTGTGGCGATGATGAATACACACACACACACACAGAATACACACACACACACTCACACACACACACACACACACACACACACACACACACACACACACACACACACACACACACACACACACACACACACACACACGCACACACACACAGTACATGCAGGTAATCACTCCCAGCGAAAGGTTTGTGCATTTGAGCCCCAATGTCAGCAGTCTAACCTGTGGGCATCCTAAACTCATTGGCAAGTTTGCACCTACGAGGACTTTGTCTTGGTGGTTTGTGCGCAACAGTCAACAGTACAGTGAACAAATAACAAAACAACACCAACAATAGACAATACAAACAACAAGCGTGCCAGTGGCGGCTGGTCAATAGAGGGCGCTAGGGCGCCGCCCCTCCAGTGAAATATTGACTCTTTTATCGATCTACCAAGATCAACCATGAATCAATCAAACCTAACACATACAAAATAAATAAACAATAATACATCGCGTTTTTTCTTGTGCAGTGATGTAGTGGTACCCTCCACACTGCCAGCAACCATTACATGCAACTGACTTTAGACTAGGATTTGCCATTCGGTATAAAGCCCTCCTCCTCAAGGGCGCTGGTAATACTGGAGTCTATGAGCGCTAGCAGACTTTTTTTTAAATTGTTTACGAGCAGAGACAGCTTTTCATTGGCGCATGAAAATTCGATTCAAGGTCGCAACTCTGTGCGCCTAGACCAATGGCGTTGTTTTCCGATTTTTTTTTATCTTAGAACTAGCGTGATTGGACAATTCACCAAATCAATCACGTCCATCACAGCTGTAGCTAGCTAGTTCCAGAGAAGACACAAGATGGCTAGCGGAGACTCATTGATGACGACTGTGCCTGTGAAGGAAAATTCGAGTATTTCACTTAGGGAAACTCCATTTTTTCGCCGATCGCCGACTGTCCGGACTTACTGTCCAAAGTTACCAACACAATGGATTGGCCATAACTCACTCACCCATTTTAGAATCTCTCTCTCTCTCTGACTCTCTCTCTCTCTCTCTCTCTCTCTCTCTCTCTCTCTCTCTCTCTCTCTCTCTCTCTCTCTCTCTCTCTCTCTCTCTCTCTCTCTCTCTCTCTCTCTCTAACACACATACAGACATAGATTGAGAGAGAATTTTAACTTGTGAATAATTCCCAATTTTTATTGATGTATTTGCACTTTTAATCTTGGTGAATTCTACAAGGCAAATAAATTAAGTTAGAATTTAGTTCCCCGGCCCCATTTGTATTTGTAAGGTAATGTTCTATTTTGTCAGAATGCACCAGAATGCTTCGTTTGTATGTGAAAATCACAGAAAAAATCCCCCCCTAAAATAAAATTCACCAGCCGCCAATGCAAGCAACAGTAAATGTTTTAAAGTATAGAGTGCAAAGAGTACAGCATGGTGCACTAATCTCACCTTGCTGCTTGAAGGGTAAATAAAGCAAATTACAGAAGTTTATAAAATTGTTAAACGGGGGGGAAATTATGTGTAATATACAGAAAGTCTGCTACTTTGTTCTGAAAACCAAGCCCAAATCTACCATATGGGGAATCTGGACACATGCCCAGGGGCCCTTTGTGTGAAAAGTGTCCACCGTGATGGAAGAAACGAAATACATGAAATGCTTCCAAAGAAAATATAATACAAGGCTTAACCCGTTCCCTTGATCTTGACAACCATCCAATCAGGTGGAGAGACAGACAGTTGGACGGAGGGCTGAATATACGGATTGAAGAGGGACAGTCACACAGTTTCACATTCACACATTCACACATGAAAGACGCTTTGGGAGAGGGGGGATATTATGTATTCACATGTCCAGGTTTTTTTTGCATATCCCTGCACGGTTGCCTACCTCTAGGTGGTGAATTATTATGAATTATCATGAATTATGACATGCAGCCTTCTATCCTTCTATGATATGAATATTGGATGGCTATAAAAGTAAGTGATCTGTCTAGTTGAATTAGTGTTATAGATGTGGGCAGAGGAAAACAATGTTGAAATAGCATAAGGTACTATTGAGATGTAGGATTTTTCAATACACCGCGGAGCTGCTATGAATGCACCGCGTGGGGAACGCCACCTTCCCAGGCCAGCTGCTGAATCATGGCGAATGACCCTATTTCATACAGCTTCTCAAGGACTATAAGGACCACACAATGGCGAAGGCTGTGTCTTTATCCTGCTCCAAAACAATGCGAAAACACATCCCGAGAATATCAAAATGTGAATTTGTGAAGATGTTGTAAAAAAAATTAAGACAGCATATTTTCGATTACAATAGATTTGTTCACAGGAGGGGGGTGGGCTATAAACTTCAGCAGCATGGGGCCTCTGCGGGTGCTAATTGATCCTTGCTAAAAAAAATAAAAAATTTTAAAGCTCATCCAGACTGGTACTTTTGTATTGGTGGCGCACCCTAGTCCAGGCGAGTCTAAGTGGGTTTTGACAATGTTTGACAATGCCTTTCTTCAAAAAGCTTTAGCATTGTCACGACTGACCGGATCATCATTTCTTTGGACCTCGTTGGCAGCCGATGGACAGCACAGTGCCATGGGCCGGAGAAAAACCATTGCAAGGGGCAGAGTTCAGAGATGCGCGGTCGGCGGTCGCAGCCGCGGACTCCGCGGCTAAACCGCGGATCGGGCGGATGACGTGACAAAAAATACTATTTTAATTAAATTCGGGCAGGTGGCGGTTTAACCAATCAAATTAAAAAAATATATACACATTTTGAATATCGTTATCTACATCCTTTCAAGAACAGGCAACAACTTTCCAGCCTTGCGTTAGCAGAGCCTCGCGTCGCCTACAGACCTCAAAACAACCGGCGGATGGCGGGTTGCGGGGTGCGGTTTTAAAAATTGGTCCAAAAACGTTGGTGCAGATGGATGGCAGACGGATGATGCGTTTTGTGATGCGGTTGCGGATGAAATAATAGCCCATCCGCGCATTTCTAGCAGAGTTACACCGATACAGAGATTCAGAACGCTGAAAGACAAATATACACTTTAATGACAGGTATCGTGACACGCAAAAAAATGGCTTTGGATTTAAATGTTTGCTAAATCACTAAATACCCACTGTTTCATATGGATGCAATTTTAGGCCCGGCAACCAAAACAGTCAACCATTAAATTCTGAAAGACTGAATGGTTGCATTGGCTTCTGGGTTGACATATTGAGCCAACATTCAAAGATAGACATAAGAATCAAACTGATTATAGCGATGTTATGCTAGGATAATTTATTTCATGAACTTGATTTGTTGGTGGCACGCTAAACTATGGTATTTTGGCATGGCATGTTTGCGCTCCAACTCAGGAGAGAGGCTTGGAGGGAAAAAAATGATTTTGACAATGAGTGGAAACTATCCTGTCAGATGATATTAAATCTAGTCAGTTATTCTGGGACAGCAAACTTTTCTGCCAAAAATAAAATGCATAATAAGCCTAATAGTAGAGTCAGAAGTTAGCCCTCAACCTCACAGAACTCACAGAAACTTCAGTAGAAATCTGTCAAATCGTATAATGGAAGCAACACCCTCAATATACACTATTTTCAGTCTGACACACATACACACACACACACACACACAAACACACTAAAAAAGGATATGGCATAAGCACAGGGAATGTGTTTATTCATGTGTTTGTTAACGATTCCCATTTCCATATTTACTTCATTGGGATGTAACTTGGGTATGTATCAATGTCCAACCCTGCATGCTTCATCATCTCCAATAACAATTGTGTTTGCATCCCGCCTTAATGCATATTTATTACCACTTAATGCCATATGTAATAAATACGGTTAATGTTCTGTGTTCTATACGGCGCGACTTCGCAACTGCAGATAACACAGTTAGTGTTATCCATGTTTCAGACTGTAAGCAGTGGGCCAATGGCTTCAGTGGCAGTCGTAGCTGGGCTGCTGTAGAGGAGGGGGGGAAAAAGGAATGTGCTCCGGATGAGATGGACTAATCAGGGCAATGCTCAGGTGCGGTGATTAACGAGAAGGGTGTTTCTCTGTGGCTTTGTGCTCAGGGATCGTCCCGTCATGCAAAAAATCATTTTTTGTTTGTTTTTTTTTGGTTTGTTTCGTTCGAGGGTTCTGGAGGATTCTTTGTATTGGTCGCGGTTGCTGTTGGAGAGTGGAGGCGGTCAACGTGTGATGCAACACATACCGATGTGTTGAAATGTCTTGGGTTTTGGTTTAACGTTGCCACACGTGCGCACGTTGACGTTGTCGTTGGCCAGCGAGCAAATAAGATGCAACAGATGGGGGGGGGGCGTTGGGGGGCTGGGGGGACGACCAGGGGGCTTTTCAACTTAAAAGCTGTTAAAAGACCATTTTAGAGCGTTAGATGTTTTTGTTTAATACAACTACATTCATTCATTTCTTTTTTGGTTCACTATTCAACCCAAGTTTGTCCTTTGAAATGACAAATTCACACCAATGCCAAGAACTTCAAGAAATCTATGTGCACAATATGAGCAAAGAATCTGTCCTATCACAACACAACCACGCTAAATAAAGTTCACTTCATCCCAGTGTCAATAGCAGAGTGCGTCGATGGAAATTGCCGGTTGACGCTGATTGTCACCGACGACAAGAGAGTCTGACAGACACCCCTAATCCACTTCTATTCACGGTGCGTATTCCCTTGTTAGCGGCTCATTGTTTGGAAGCGCCAACCATTGTTACGCACGCTCCATCGACGACGAAGACGCTTCGCCTCGTGAATTGTGCGCGCTGACAATTCGCCCCTTGTAGCGGGGAGTGGAAATAACAGAGAAGGCGCGAGGGGATAAAAAAAAAATTAGGGGTTATCAAACGTGGATCGAGACCGAAACGACGAGCATGTCAACTCAAAATGTCCCCGATGCGTTGCACACATCGGGGCGCGTCCGCCAGGGGTCCGACCGTGCCCAGGATGCACCGCGGAGCTCTCCTGTCCCTTTCCTTTTGACTCTTTCGTGGTGCAAATGCCTCTAATGGCGTCGGCCATCAACACCCTCCGGCCACGATATCGAACTGAACCCATTGCCGAACCACTCCGGTTGGCCGGCGCTTGAGTAACGACTGTGGATCTCTCCCAACAGTCGACAACACTCCAAAAAAATCGTTCCTTTATCTATTCTTGGTTTTATATATATATTGCCTAAAGCCCAAATAAAAACACCAAGAATAACCGTGTTCTGAGGAGCAAAGACATACCTTTCTGCTCTCGCACACTCACACACACACACACATGGGTGGGCCTACTGTACTTAGAGTAAATGGGTAGGCTACAAAATAGTAGGCCTGCACCAGCTATCTGTTATGACGCTAACATCACACTGGCCTCTTGTGGCTGGATTGGGTACTGCAGGAGGTAACGCGTCCTCAATGAATCGCTGGGTTCATTCGGTTAGACAGGAGGTGGTTTTGACATGGTTGAGTTCATTTGAAAGTCTCTCTTGGCTAATAACGCAGTGGCAAAAGATGAGACGTCCTGTCGTTGTGGGTGGGTGAGGGAATGCTCCTTTCGCCAACCCCAGAAACTCTTACATCAGGCTGTGAAATGGCGTGTCTTTTGAAAAACACGTCAAACAGTGTCAGAAGTTGATTAAACGGGAACAAATGGCCAAAGGGCGCATTGGACCCCCGTGTGAAAAAGAAAGGGATCACACCAAAAAAATAACGTCCAAGAACAAAAACCATGCTTGACCCATCGACATTCATTCAGTAAAGAGGCAGGAAATACACGCCCACTTTTTTACTCTGGCACCAATCTGTGTGTCTCGGTGGCAAAACAAGGGACGCAGCTCAATAACTTATCACCATTTTCACCATAAATCTATCAGCCAAACAGTGGTGGGTCATTTTCCTGTCAAAAGCTTTTGCTTGTGAGCTCAGCGTTCGATGTTCTTTTGTTTAGCTATTTTCTTTCAGTAACGTCACACAAACATTAATTATCGTCATCTATTTGATGATGTCAAGAAGTTGCTTCTGTTTTTCTCAACATGTTTTGCCCGTCACTGCAAATTTGCGATGCATAATTGCATTAACCCGGGGCCATCCTCACCACACACAGGAAGGCAAAAGTTTTTGTTTTGCCATTGTTGATATAGCTTACGAACATTCGTCATCATCGCAGCGGCGAGCGCCCCATCTCCTGATACAATCACATTATTCATTCAAATTAATCTCTTCCCACCTCCTTCAAACAAAATTTTAAAGCAAAAAAAAAATAAAAAGAGAGAGAAAGCAATTTATGTTGGAAGCCCTGGGACTGGATGGAAGGAAGGCTATTTTTAAACGCGTTAGAGGCCACTTTGTAATGATAGTGTCACTCAGTTCCTGAGCGGTGGGGGTTTTTCTGCGATCTTCGATGAATCAAACGGGGGGGGGGGGGGGGGGGGGGGGCTCCAGGGGTTTAACAGCGGGATGTGGGCACCAGCCTCCTTCTCCTCCTCCTCCCCCAGAGAGAGATGGGGAAGATAGAGAGAGAGATGGAGACAGAGAGAAGGGGAGCATGTTTATTGGAAAATGGTGGACAATAGGATAAATTGCACAAATCGGATCCTTGTTGAACATGACATGTGGCTAAAAAAAGGTAATTATTCCCCTTTGTTGCACTGACTCTTGGGCTGTTTTGGTGTTTGGGTTCATGTTTTCTTCGTTCAATAGTCTTTGCAGTGGCGAGGGTGTTCGACCCCAGCTGAAACGTACTGGGTTCGATCCCGAATGTCCACATGGGTCTACTCCTAGGGTGTCCCTGAGTCAACCTTTACCTGCTCCTTTATGACCTGTGTGTCTAATAAATCACTGAAAGTACCTTGAGATAAAAGCGTCTGCTTGCTCTGGCTAAATAGTAATGAAAGTCTCAAACTCTCTGAGAGAGTTTGCAGACACACACGCACACACGCCGCACACACACACACACACACACAAAGCGATCCGTAATCCTGGATCACCGCAGTAATCCGAGTCTCAATTTGATTAAGTGGAAACCAAATGGATGTTCTGGCAATGGCTGCCGGGCGTCTTTAAGAAAGAACAGACAAACAGTAAACAACGGCAGGCGGAGGCCTCCGCAACGTCTCGTGATGGCAGCTGGCTCCCAGTAAATTGAGCACCTGTTTCTCCCAGTAACCCCTTGAAAGACGACCGTCTGTAACCTAATGATGGTGTGACTGCACCACGACATGTGATGTCTCTGCAGCAAAACGGATATGACTCATCATATCATCAACATTTAAGACATTGTTCATGCATTCATCCATTTTGCGTGCTCGGTGTGAAAAATCTCACCTTTGCACGATGAAATACATGCAACATGTCTTAAGATGTCCTGACTGACATTTCACATGCCTCCACAGTAAGCAGTGTTCCCATTGGTCATCGCCTGTGTGTTTGTGTTGGTGCTAATGGGCGTGGCTAATTAACTCCTTGTGTGTGTATGTGTGCCTTTGCTTTGCACATGGTTGTCTATGCAAGGCTGTGCGTGTGTGTGTGTGTGTGTGTGTGTGTGAGAGAGAGTGTGAGTGTGAGTGTGTGTGAGAGAGAGAGAGAGAGAGAGAGAGAGAGAGAGAGAGAGAGAGAGATGTGAGACGAGAAGGAGAGCTCCAAAGAGACCGTGGGATTGACACCCCTTCTCCCACCAACACGAACCCTTGGTTTCTGGGCTGGTGCTGTTTCAAAGTGGGTTCAACCTGCAAAGAACCTGATCAGAACTGGTTTGCTCTTCCACAGGCTAGAGAGCCACATCATCACATCACTGTATATGTCCGCATATGTCCCTGCTTTCCCAGAAACACTAGCGCCAACCAGTGGCGTAGCCAGAAATGTTCAAATGGGCGGGCACAGAAAAAAAAACGGGTGGGCAAAGCCGACTTGATTGAACGCACGTTTGGTGAACATAAACGAAGGGAAGCCCTCTGATTGGACGGGCAAGACTGACAAGTAGGCGGGCCTAGGCCCACCTAGGCCCACCCGTGGCCACGCCTCTGGCGCCAACTTCAAGCACAATAACAGCAACGGCGGACAACAATCGTCCGTTGTCGTGTCAATTGCTATGGACGCCGAATATGCCCAAGAGCGTACGCATTACTGTATTAGATTATACATGCTTTTTTATCAAAACAGTGACGATTATGTTCAGGAACAAAGCTGCTGCTTTCGCGTCCACGGTGAAGCTTTCCTTTTGAACGGCGATCACAACGTTTGAGTTGGGCGCGTTGGTCATTGCTAACCCCGCCCCCCCCCCAGCCCCCTGACAGAAGCAGTTCGTGGCTTGTGACCAGCGAAGCATCGGTGCCGCCCTGGAGCCAGTTTTCCTTGGCCCAGAGGTCCGGGGTTCCTTGGCTTGTGAAAATCCGAAGAACCGGCCCTCAAATCGTGTCGGTGGAAAAGGGGTACGAGAGAGAGAGGGGGGGGGGGGGGGGGGAACGATAGAGGGGGAGAGACTGAGGGTAAGAAAGATTAAGGAAAACAGAAAGAGGGAGAGAGAGAGCCCTCGGAGAAACCCCAGCGCTCCGCGGCGGGGGGGGGGTCTCTGACGTCAGCCGGGGATGGCTGACAGGGGTTCGACACAACACACTGTGTCGCCGGTGACGACCCATTCATTCAACAGAGCGTGGCCGACGGGCTTCTGTCTGCTGTGATGGAGGGTGCCCGAGCCGGGCCCCGCCCCACGTCGGCGAAACAAACATGGCGGCTGGACCGTGGGTCTGTGGCGCCTTCGTGTCTCGTCGACACGCAGTGGTGTCGTTAATAGTCGGTAGTAGGGTTCCGGGATCGTAGTAAGGGTGTGATTTGAACCCCCAATGTCTGCAGTCTAACCTGTAGGGATGCTTGAGTGACCCACATCCCGCTCCTGAATGCCAAAGCAAAAGTGATGAAAAAGTAAAAGTGTATTGTTGGGAGAAATAAATGAATTGCGCCTCTGGCTGCGCCACTTGGCCTCTAGCCTCTACTTTGGAATTATCTTTCAACAAATCAACATTAAACATGAAGTTAAGTTAATCTGTACAATACATTGAATGAGTCTTATATATGCAGTTAGCTCAAATGATGTTAGTGACTCTAATTTCATTAACAACCCCAACTGAAGACCTGGACTTTTGCCTCTCCACATCAGTACAGAGGGAGAGATGGAATAAGAGAGAGATGAAGGGAGAGAGAAATAAAGAGAGCGATATAGAGAGAGAGAGAGAGAGAGAGAGAGAGAGAGAGAGAGAGAGAGAGAGAGAGAGAGAGAGTGAGAAGAGAGAAGGGGATACATAGAGAGAGCAAGAGAGACAGAGAGAGAGACAGAAATTAAGAGAGGAAAGAGAGAGAGACTAACACACCACATGGG
Organism: Urophycis tenuis; assembly: GCA_036785325.1. Taxonomy (NCBI): domain Eukaryota; kingdom Metazoa; phylum Chordata; class Actinopteri; order Gadiformes; family Phycidae; genus Urophycis; species Urophycis tenuis. Next base: position 4,293,180 of record JAXIVH010000022.1, on the reverse strand, counting down.
GGGACTGTCTCATCAGTGCATGAAGCGATCTATGTCAGTCTCTTCTCTCATCACGCGGCGTTAAAAGATCCGGCCCAGACGCCAGACAACACCAGGGAGTCGACAAGCAAGCCACCAATCCCCCCATGGGTGGGGTTCTGGTGGTGGTGGTGGGGTGGGGGGGGGGGGGGGGGGGGGGGGGTGTAATGTGTTTTCTCGCTGTAGCAGGGTGGGGGTGTGGTCCGCGCGCAGTGATGGGAGAGGAAAAGCCTCTGGGGGATTGATCCATTACTGCAGACTGACAACACATCCTGCACACACACACACACACACACACACAGACACCTACATCTCGAAACACATCCACTTACTTACGCTGCACATAGACAGACATACGGAATACTGCACACGCACACACACACACACCACACACACACACACACAAATGCACAAATATAGGGTGCATCTAACATCAACCCACACACCACAAACAGCAAAGCCTTTTCATGTTTGACCATATAGAAAATGTACACCCTCGCTTGCTGTCGTCCAAAAGGCTGTGCAGATACTGTACGTCTGTTACGGTTCATACCAGTGTGGGCAACAGATGGGGGGGGGGGGGGCTGGGGCCACAACTCTGGGGGCCAGCACTTGGACTCCAGGTTTGGGGGTCTGATGGAATGTTGAGAGGGCTCATTTATTGTCTCACACACACACTCGCACGTGCACACAAAAAAACATGCTTGCACACACAGACACTCGTCTCACATACGCTGTCTCCCTCATGCACATGTCTTTCTTCTCACCGTTACAAATACACACACACACACACACATGCACACACTCTCAAACACGGCACATGCTCTCTCTCTCTCACACACACACACACACACACACAGTCTCTCTCACACACAAGCACCCTAACACAGACACACACACACACACACACACACCCTGCTGGCTATTTGTTTTGCACAGGCCGCTGTTTGGGGGGAACACAGTGCGTATGGAATGCTAATTGATACTCCTAATGTCCCCCCCCTTTCCTAGCCCTGCACTTATATACTCTGCTACTTTCCTCTGTATTTGATTCTCTCTCGCTCTCTCACGCTCTCTCCAACCCAATCAACATTGTTCCCGGCCTTCCCCTCTTTTGGTCCCCAACTACCCACGACTACCCCCCCCCCCCCCCCCCCCCCCCCCCCCCCACACACACCACACACACACACACACACGCATGCACGCACGCACGCACGCACACACACACATGCACACACGCACAGACACTCACACACACACATTCCTCCCTGCGGTGCTCCAGCACAAGGAGCTCGACTCAAAACGAGAGCCATTCATTGTCGGCCATGTTGGAATGTTTTATCTATAGCGGAAAACAAAATCATACTACAAAAAAAACACTAGAGAATGGAAAAGAACTAAAGCCTCCACAACCCCCTCTGGGCGTGGCTGAAAACATCCCACCTACTCTTATTTGCTTTTTTGAGATAGAGGTTTTAAAAGCCCCTTTGCTTTGTGGGCGGACACAAATCTCTGTTCTGATCCTTGTAAGCATGACTTTGATGTACCAAGTGCCCTCCCTTCTGGGGTCTTCATATGAGAAGACCCCAGAATGTCTTAACAAAGTTTGTGAAACTGAGCAACGCTAAACTGTGTTGGATTGATACTGACTGAGATGGGAGCTGGAATCAAACGCCCCCTCCTCAGCAGGGAGATTTGTTAAACGGTTTAAAACTAATTTTGACATTAAGTGGTTTGGGTAATGGAAGATTTGGGTAATCTCCACCTTCAAAACAGTGAGCTATCCTCTCTTTGGGTTGGTATTTCTTCTATTTTTACTTCATAGAAAAGGAACATACGCTTTTATCGAAAGCACGGGTAGCAGAGCCATGTCAATAATGAGCAGATAGGGGGAAGGCCATCTCAAGGAGGATACTTGGGATCAAACCCAGTATCCTCATCACTATGCTATCCTGGCACCATGTACAAACATTGAGCATGGCTCTACATGTACTGTAAGAAGTGAAACGATTAAACATTTCTTTATCTAAACTTGTAACGTTATTATTTAGATATTGTATACATTATTTTGTACAGTTGGTTTTCATTCACACAAGTCAAGCTACGCAAGTCAAGCTAGCACACAAAGTCTACACTGTCCCAAATTCTCTCCATTTCACTCAACCTCGGACAGTAGCACATCCAATTAGCACTACGCTGACAACGGTGACACTAAGTGGCAGTAAAAGCTGCAGCAACACTCTCGATCAATTAAACTTTCCATTCAACGTGAGTGGCTACATTACAGCAAACTCCAATTGTTTGGAAACTCTTGTTGGGTAAAACAGAGTTGAGAAAGATAGATGAGCTGCCACTATTTCCCCTAATGATCAGTGTTTTCTAAAAGCCTTCACTCCTCGGTCACATTGGTAAATATATTCCCAAGCTGCAATCTAATTTCCCCCCTTCCACAATTGCTATAATATCGCTAATAACTCTCAATGACTCGATGGAGTTCACCTTCAGCCTCTGTGCCTGCTGAGAAAGGCAGTAAATAAAGGGGGCTGAATTGATTGAGCCAATAGAGTACAGCGTTTAGGTTGCAACTTTAGGAAGATATCGGCTCTCCCATGGGACCCATTTAGCAAGGCAGTGCCTTAGTGAGGAAAGTTTGCCAACAGATAACTTTCTGTTAAAGACAAACTGCCATTGATCAATGTCTGTCAATTCGGATTACAGTCAAAGGCTAAGGAAATTCAATGTGTTACTACCAAGCTTTAGAAGAAGAAGAAGAAGAAGAAGAAGAAGAAGAAGAAGAAGGGCATTTAGCAGACGCTTTTGTCCAAAGTGACTTACAATCAGTACATTTGTGGAGTTCGATATGTGGACAGCTGGAAGTGGGGATCAAACCACCAACCCTCCAGTTAGTGGTCGACCCGCTCTACCCACTGAGCTATGCCGCTTTAGTTTTAGAGATAAACTGCACACACCTAGCATAGGACAGCATTACAATTAGGACAATATAACACACACTAGTGTATGCAATATGCATATTATACATGAATAGCTTTGCTTCCAGGAGTATATAGAAACATAAAGAAAACACTAGTGCCTGTTTTTATAACATACAATATAAAGTTAAACAGAGGCATGCATAGATCAGCAGCAAATAGACCACATTTTTAAAGATACGTTTATCAGCATAAAATCAAACGGTGACTGGCCATTTTATCTCCAAGTCTGCTGCGATGCGCTGTTACAATAAGGAAGCTCTAGAAGTCCTGTATGCAGTCAATGCAAGAGAAGGCTTCGCTGTCAGCTCCATGTCTATGTGTTATTTTGTTTTGTTGTATATAACATGGGTGTTACTGTCTGGTCAAAATGTACGTGGGAAGTTTGTGAACCCTGTATTCGCGACTTCAGAAAATGGTCTCATATCAGCCTATGAATTTTGCTATTGCTGCGGGGATCTTCCTCACTGGAAGAAGCCACATACATCCTTTGTTGCTTGACGGCTGTGGGGAGAAGTTGTTGCTGTTTGGTTGCCATGGTTGCATGTTCACTTGTGATGCGTTCACATTGTGCGCGACACGATCCACTGTGTCCCTACGGAGAAACGTGCAGCAGCCGGTTCAGGATGCGCTTGACGTCGTGGCGATTTGCCACGGAGGGGTTCTAGCTTCGAAGACTTACAGTGCAGTCAAAAAATCCAGAATGTTTTGAGCCTCAGCTGACTGTGTGTGCCATCTAAACTTGCCGTGCTGAAGAACCACGGCACCCTACCTAGCGATGCACACTTTGTGTCCAACAACATCTTAAGTGACTGCACCACAGCATCATCAATGACACAATGATTCAAGTATTGTTCAGTTCAGAGTACATACCATCGTGGACCCCTGATGGTCCAACACATGCATGTATCATTATGTCCTTAGTGGCAGGGTAGTGTTTATGATCTGAACAATATATAAAACTTTTTGCTAAATGTAAAGTGCCCCTGTTTTACGATGAGGTCTCGTTTGTGCCATGTGAGAGTGTCCACTCAAGAGTATGTTGGATAGACCTACCTCCCCACCTAACAGTCAGACTGCCGGCAGTCTGTCATTTTCCTTTCCACCTCGCCCTTCCCTCGCCTCGCCCTTTTCTTCCCTCTTTGTGGTGACACAGGTGTACGAGAGCAGCAGAGGGAGGTGTTTAACTCCTAGGCGAAAGGTTCTGGGTTTGAACCCCAATGAGTCAACATCTGACAAAAGGCCGAGCTCCACACAAGCAGAACATTCTCATTAAGAGTTTCATTTGTCAGAGGGGTGCCTTCACCCTCTCTGGTAATGAGAAGAGACTGTTTGCTCAATGGCCATGAAAACATGGGCCCCTTTTTCACTGTGTAGAGAGTGAAACCAAGCAGGCTGATTAAAACGCATTCTCCCAGTTCCGTTTAAGTCGGTTCTCCCGGTTGGTTTCTCTCTCTCGCTGGGGGTGTTGACGGTGGTGACATCATGGCGGTCACTTCACTGAAGCGGTGGACTTCAGCGTTGGCGCTTGCCTGACGCACTGTGTGTATTTGTTTGGTGCATTAGACAAAAGTTGGGGATGCAGTAAAGGAAGCCCTCCTTTTTACCCAGATCCCCCCCCCCCCTCCCACCTCTACCCTCACCCTGGCATTCCACCCCTCCCCTCCTCTTTTTTCTCCTCACTTTATCCTTTCCTCCTTCTTTCACTTGCGGAGGCCCTTTGGACCTTGTCAAAGACCCCCATTCCGTTCCACCCACATGTGTGTGGGTCAAAGCACCCCCCCCCCCACCCCCCCCAAAAGAATACACCAGCCACTCAATATGGAGATCATTGTGTATGTCTCTCTCTCTCTCTCTCTCTCTCTCTCGCTCTCTCTCGCTCTCTCTCGCTCTCTCTCTCTCTCTCTCTCTCTCTCTCCCTCTCCCTCCCCTCCACTCTCTCTCTCTGTGTCTCTCGGCCCTATAGACTAGAGTTGGCTCCATTCAGAGGTCTTCCTTCCCTTGCTTCTCCCCCCCCTGGAGAGAGCTTCTCAGGGCCCTCACAGCACGGTTCTTCTCAGCCTTATTGGCGGAGCTGCACCACGGTGAGAAAGCATTTGTGAAGACCCATACGGAGGGAGGGGGGGGGAAACCTCGGTGCCTTTTGTGCATTCTCTTGACGTATAGGCCCCGGTCACATGGGCTGGGCGTAGGGGGTGTTAGATGAGGGTGAGTTTGGTGTAACAAGAAAACTTGGGGGAACAAAATGTGTCTTATTTAGACGCCGTTTGAACCACTTTGATCCTTACAATACCCCGAGTGCATACTGTCACAAGGGGCATGGTGCCCCCCATGGGAATGGAGCGCCATAACCTTGGCGGTGTTTGTTCCATAATCTCCTGGATGCCATGAGCCAGACAAGGACCTCTCCTTGAGACAATCAAAACTACCCATCCCAGCTGTCTTGGGGTGGATGCCTTGGGGAAGGGTGGGGGATGTTTGGAGAAGAAAAGCACACCACACTGGGTTTATGAGTTTGGCCTGGCTGGGTGCTGGCTGAGCCCCAGACTAATCCACCATTGTGCCTCGACTACTTCCTGCAGATCAGGAAGGGATGCCGGCTAGTTTCTCAAGCTCATATCCTCCTCTTCCATGTTTTTTTAATCATCTCTACTGCACTTTCATGAGGAGGGGACCCCGCCGAGTGCAGCCTCCAAAAAGCACCAGGCAGCCACCTAATTTGAGCAAGAATGAGCCAGAGAAAAAGCTTTTGTGTCAAACGGTGGAAGGAATGCTCACGGAGGGGCACAGAGAGAGGATCACTGTTTGGTGGTCTTGACTTGGGTTGCTATACCAGGCTTGGAGATAGCCATGGCAACGCAAGCATAAGATCCACTGGAGCACATAACACTGCCACAATACGGCCCGCCTGAGGGGGGCTTCTCATTCCAGTCAGGCCTGACCCAAATGACGATTACCCTGGGAAAAGCTGGCCCACTTTGACTGCCCATTGCACACATGCGCATGCACATGCATGTGTGTGTGTACATCTCTGCATCCATGCATCGGGTCGTTCAGCCCGGTGGCTGAGCAAAGGCACACAGTGTGAGCGAACAAGCAGATGGCATGACATACATGACGTGCTGTTTCATATGAGCACATATATGCAACTGCAAAAAAAAAACATGTTGTGCTTTTAGCGGTTGCAACCTGATTATACACTTTTCTGATATTGGGATTATTATTTTGAAGTGAGGTGTCCTCAAAAATGATACATCACTTTTATAAAATTGAGTATAGTCTGCAAGTTTACGGATGCTGGGTTTATCGATTTGTAATTTTGCTCACGCAATTCCTTTCTTCAAAATAACAATAACATTGTTTTGATGAACAGATGACCTCAAGAAAGTTTCATGTCTGTTAACGACTCTCCAAGGATGCGGTATACTTACTTCTGGCCTAAGAAAATGGTCTGGTGGTGGAGGATTAGAAAGCACAACAACAACAAAAAATAAGTAAAGTTCAAAAATCTCCCCAAAAAAAGAACAAGAAAAACGTTCCCTGAATGACCAACAGCAGCAACAATGACCTGAACTCCTGGCATGTGTCTTCATCAACAGCAGCAGCAGGGATGCCTTTCATTCATATTTATTTATTTAGGTGTATTTTTTAGCCTTTTCAAATGCACAGTGTGTCCACCCATGCACGGCCTCTGAGCTGATATCCTCGCCAGAGCATCTTGCCCCTGATCGCCACGCTGACAGGCTGAGCGAGGCCTGCAAACCTCACAGCAAAAAACAAAACAATTCCAAAATAGAAATTTGCTTACTTGATGTTGGAGGTCTGGCAGTTGTTGTCGGCTTTCGTCGCGCGGTTCTCGTTGTTGTTGTTGTTGTTGTCGTCGTTGTTGTTGTTGTTTTGTAGCCGCTTCTCGTGTACAACCTCTTGCCCTGGTAGTTGTCCCTCTGACTCTGTTCGTCGCTCACTCGCTGACACTCTCTCTCTCTCTGTCCCCCTTACTCTCTGTGTATCTCTCTTTCTCTTACTCTATGTCTCCTGTCCCTTCACAGGGCTCAGCATATGTTAGCAGTGTAGCTTTTTCCTTTTTTTTTTTTTTCTTTTCGTCTTCTCTGTTGTTGTTGCTGCTGTGGGTGGTGGAGGAGGAGGCTGGTGGGTGGGTGGTACTTGGTGGGAGGGGTGTCGGGGGAGGATGATGGGGGAGGGCGGGGGAGGAGACCAAGAAGGTTTGAAGGGATGGGTGAGGAGAGGGACAAGTGGAGAGGGGCTGGATTGGTTCTCGGTTTCCTGAATCGTGATCAAATGGTCATTACCCCCCCAAGGTTGCTCCAGGGACGGGACGAACCCTGCCTGGTGGTGGAACAGACACACACACACACACACACACATGCACACACACACACACACACACACACACACACACACACACACACACACACACACACACACACACACACATGCACACACACACACACAACACATAATCAACCAACACACAAACAGGAGAGGACATGAGTGGGGGGAGTGTGGTGGGAGGTGACATAGATAGAGGATGGAGGGGAGGGAGAGAGAGAGAGAAAGGTGGGGGAGTGAGAAGGGGAGTAAGAGAGAGAGAGAGAGAGCACTTAAGGGATGTGTACTATAGGGACAGAGAAAGAGAGATGAAGAAGAAAGCTAAATAGAGAGATGGGAGAGAGCAATTGGTACATAGAGAGAGAGAGAGAGAGAGAGAGAGAGAGAGAGAGAGAGAGAGAGAGAGAGAGAGAGAGAGAGAGAGAGAGAGAGAGAGAGAGGGGGGAGGGATTGGTTCAGATGGAGAGACAGAGGGAAATGGGGGGAACTGATTGGTACACAGAGGGAGATGATAAGAGTTTGGTACAAGGTAGAGAGAAATAGATAGAAGGGGAGAGGCTATGGCAGAGATAGAACATTACAGCAATTGGATATTCATCAACACAGAGGACGAGAACAGTTCACACGATGGAGAGACAGATAAAGAGGGAGAGAGAGAGAGAGACCAAGAGAGAGTGACAAAGAGGTTATGATGGTTGGGAGAAACAGCCTTCCATGGAAAAATAGAGAAGCTAACAAATGAATACACAGGCGGCCAGTGAGTCTGACCAGTCAATGGGGCAACAGAATGAGAAGCTTTCTCATTCGTTAAAAGGATGCTGTAATGTCTCAAATATATCACTGTTCCATGGAAAGGTCAGTCCAGCCATGACGGGCGATCGACAGACATCAGCCTCGTGTCTGGAGCCGAATAGCATTTATATGTATTGTCTGTTTATTGCGCATTGTCTTGTTTATTGTATATTTAATTGTATATTCAATTATTTTAATCGTGTTTTTTATTTGTAATGTATTTATTATTTGCTCATTTAATGTTGTTTTTTATATTGTTGTTTATGTATATATAGAGATAGTTTTTTTATGTACTATGTAGTATAATGTAGTGTTTTATGCATTTTTATTTTGCAACAACTAAATATACATAAAAACAATAATAAAGAAAACTGAACATAGTCAGAATTCAACAAGTGGAAAGAAGCAGTTCCATAGGGCATCTGGGGCTAGAGGACTAATAATATATTGTGGGCTATTCGGTGCAGTCTCTTGTCCACTCCTCCTCTTCTTCACAGTCACACATAATCACTCAATACTCTCAGGAAGATGGCCATTTAATAGGCAGAGCGAGGTGGGCGTTCAGGGATTGAGGGAGACAGCAGACCAGGGGACCCGGAGAGAGTGGCAAACTGCAGCTTTGTCTAATCAATAAGTCCAACAGTGCATTCTCCCCTCTCTATGTTCAATGGTGGTAAGACATTGTAAGTGTACAGCGTTCACCCTTTATGCCTGACTTTGAACACTAGAATGTGGGCTGGGGGTAGGGGGCTAAGTACTGCCTTTTATTCTCCGTTTTGGCACCGCAGTGGTGGAACGAGCTCCCTGCCAATGTCAGGACTGTGGAGTCACTCCCCATCTTCCGGAAGAGACTCGAGACTCAGTTGTTCAGAGTTCACCTGAACCCTGCGTGACGTCCATCCTCTACCTAACCCTGCCTCCCACTCCCCCCAAAAAAATGAAAATAAAAACCTCCCCTCATGTATGTTGTACGTTTTAGCACTTAGAATCACAGGCTAGAGGGGAGCGTGCCTATATTCCCACAGCCCTATGTTCCCACAGCCCAATGTTCCCACAGCCCTATATTCCCACAGCCCTATGTTCCCACAGCCCTATGTTCCCACAGCCCTATGTTCACACAGCCCTATGTTCCCACAGCCCAATGTTCCCACAGCCCTATGTTCCAACAGCCCTATATTCCCACAGCCCTATGTTCCCACAGCCCTATATTCCACCAGCCCTATATTCCACCAGCCCTATATTCCACTAGCCCTATGTTTCCACATTTCTGAGAGTTTTTTCAAAACTACTTTTCGCCTCTTGTTTCATGTCGGTGGAAACGGAAGTTCTGAACAACTAAAACCTTTCCTCCACGGATTCCAGGGATCAAGCTACCATGAAAAACAGCCATTTGAGCAAACACTGTGGGCAAGGGGGTCGGTCCTGTCTGCTTTGCTTTTCACCAAATATTGTGCAGAAAAAAATTACTCATTCATTTACTATTCAGTAAGTGCTTCCAAAAAAATGTTGTGGTAGGATAGGGCATAAATTAAAGGTAAATATAAAGAACACAAGAACTACTTTTGAAAATGTCCTAGATTAAATTCAAGATTCTTTATTTGTCACATGAATTGTTATACCTGTACAACAAGCAGTGAAATGTACTCCTGACTTCGCTCCAAGACTGCGCTGACACTCAATTTAAGGAATGTGGGACCATAAGGTTTCATTTTGAGAAAAATCTTAAAAAATGTGGGAACATAGGGCTGTGGGAACATAGGGCTGACCCCGACTAGAGATGTTGTATGCTAGCAATGGTTAACCTAGCAATTGGAATGCTTGAAACTTGTTCTGGTGACTTGCTTACTGTTTAAACAGCAATGAAGTGTTTCACCTTCTTCTGACAAATGTACTTTGGACAAGTCGCTTGGACAAAAGTGTGTGTAAATGTAAATGTAAATGTTATTGGCGTTGGCTGTTAAGGTGATGTCAGCATTTAATAGAATGCGGCATCCCTCCATACCATTTATGTGGGATATATGCCACTCCATACCTTCATAGCACTTTACATGTACCACATGTGTACCACATGAAAAGAGCAGACCAGAAAGAAACAGGAAAGCTTGGGTTCCCACTAATGCCTTACGACATTTTGATGTTTTTAGAGCTGAATGAGTTCAACATGTTCTAGTTCTGCCTTGCGCTTGCAGTGCACATCTGACCCGTGAATCAAATTCAAATGTCAAGTAGCTCTTTGCACACATTCGGAACGTCGAAGCGGGAATATCTTGTCTACGCATGAACAATGAGCACACTTGTTTTGTGCCATGAAAAATTACTATATAAAACTGTTGATTGTGTTCACAAAGCCTTTTAATTAAAGAAGATAACACAAGTGGCTCTCTTTATGATAATAGCGTGACACAGCATTTATCTCACTTCTACACTGCGCTTATGCTAGCCAAAACTCAATGCGCGACTTCCAACAAACCCTCCGGACCGGCTTTATCAGAAACACCACCGCTATCGTCTGATTTGCCGGGCCCTGCGACCATGTGACCTGGCATGACGCCATGTGCAAACAGCGCCAATGTTCCCTTACTTGGCCTGGGATTAGAAATGATCTTGAACGCAGTCGGGCGCTAATGGTCAGCCATTAGCATGAATGAGTCACCGTCCTATGGGTGAGGAAGCTAAGCCAGCCGCCGCTAGCACCTCTGCCATGGTTGTCTCATACTCTCCCCTCATAAATAATACACAACGTCTGTTGGCCACCTCTCTGGCCCACTCTGCCCTCTAGCACGCAACGCCATGCAAGTTCTGCTAGCAAGACGCTATTAGGCTTTCGGGATTAAATGAGATGCGACACATGATACGCATTATGCACTGTATATAACACAGGATATGTGCAACGTTTTTTTATGTGTCTTTATTTTCACTCGGGTGGGATGCGGGTGAAATCTCAATTCCAAACGATAAAAGGAAAACGTTTCAATTGCAATTCTCTGATACCTTTCGTCACTTTAACCTGGCTTCCATCCCTGGCACCTCATGAATGGATGTGTAAAGTAGTGTGTGTATGTAGCTATTAAACAGTGTGTGTGCTGTGTCTGAGGGAGCGTGCGCGTGCATAAAGAAAGGGTGTGTGTGCGTGGATGTGTGTCTGCCTCTGTGCTGTTTGTATAATCCAGCTAACACAGTGCCACACACCACCATCCCCTCCACTACCACCCCACCCCAGCCATCTCCACCATCACCCCTGCCACCACCTCTATAACCACCCACCACCTCCACCACCACCACCACCACCACCACTGCCTCCACCATCACCACCCACCACCTCTAACGGAGGATATCTGCCTGGTCAGTGACCGTGCATGCGTGAGACTGTCTGGCTGACAGTAGGGCTGATGAAACAGCAGGAAATCACAACACCCTCTACCACTCCTCGCTTGGCTTGCTTTCACACACCAACCTCATAGACAGACACACACACGCAAACACACACAAACTGCTTTAGGCATGACGCACACACCACCTCAAGGAAACTCACACAAAATCCCAAACAACACCTCACACACCCACAAAGCGCACTCTCACACACCCACACTCACACCCAACAACACACATACACACAGATACACACACACACACACACACACACACACACACACACACACACACACACACACACACACACACACACACACCACCTCAAGGAAAGGATACACACACACACACACTGCCTCACAGACACACACACACATCCTCACCCTCACCGACACCCACACAACCTCACAAACACACGAGGCACCTACATTATATAGACTGCTGAGGGGTCCAGAGAGGACTGGGCTGAGAGTGAGATACAAAAGGAAGGGGTGAGGGGGGTGATGGTGGAGATGGTTGGGGTGGGGTGGTAGTAGAGGGGATGGTGGTGTGTGGCACTGTGTTAGCATGGATTATACAGAGAAGCAAAGGGAACTGAGTGTCACCGCATCATCTTGCATGTTGCATTGGTTTGCATAGGTTAGAGAGAGAGAGAGAGAGAGAGAGAGAGAGAGAGAGAGAGAGAGAGAGAGAGAGAGAGAGAGAGAGAGGAGGTGGAAGGGTGAGAGAGCAGAGGGAGAGAGGGCATGGAGTAAGGGAGAAAGAGAGGGAAGGGAGACAGAGGGAAGGGAGACAAAGACCCAGATGCCAGATGAGAACTGGAGAAAGAGAGGGAATGGAGAAGGAGGGAGTGAGGAGGAGAAAGATACAAGGGAGGGAGATAAAAGAGTGAGACAAATAGAGAGCTTGGATGATGGTCAGTCACACTTAGAAAGACGGGAAGACAAACGAAACCAAATTGGTTCAACTCTGAGTAGCAGACAGACAGACAGACAGACAGACAGACAGACAGACAGACAGACAGACAGGCCAATGGGACCGCAGGGCTTTACAGAAACAACTGTGCGGTCCTGACAGGTGTTTATGAAGTCCGCCCAGATGTGTCACCCACACAACATGGAAGACGATGCCGCGTTCCTCCTGCTTATCCTTTTCCACTTCCTCGTGTCTCTCACGCCCTCACTCCGGTCCTCAACATTCACCTCATTTTAACACACCTCGTCGTCTGAACATAACAGCAACGCAACGCAGGGCAACAGGTAGTTTGCTTTTAAACAAATCCCACCCCAATGTCCCACTATTTACACGACTGTCTAAACTGCTGGCTGCAAAGATATTGGGCCACCGTGGAAGTTACCAACATGAGAGAGGCAGAGAGAGAGAGAGAGAGAGAGAGAGAGAGTAAGAGAAAGGATGAAATCCCATTATGTCAGATTAATTCCACAAGACGCTTGGTGTCATTAATAAAGCATGGAGTCTTTGGATGAACATTAATATTTATGCCTCCATGCCAGAGCTAATGAAAGTCAAGAGATTCCGTACCCCACCCAGGTCGGGACGTTTAGATATAGAATTAATTGTGCATGAGATGCATTTTCCCCCGTAGAAACAATCAGTGGCAAGTGATGACGAAGATTATTCAGATCTTTGACCGTTCGCTTCGGAGGGTGAGAAGATTGTCCCTCCTACCTGTTCTTTGCCTGCCATTACATTCTGCACCATTGCGACATTTAGATTCCATTTGATCCCAATATTCATTTATTATAACTAGCCTACAGGCTAGGCCCAGCAAGCCGCAGCAAGATTGGCATTTAAACCTGAAGGCACCAATCATTGTATCTGTGGACATGTAGGTATTAGGTACAAACATAAATACATCTATATTTAAATAGGGGCAGCAGAGCGGACTGACTAGGGGGGTCTTCATGTACATTTACATTTACATTTAGGTCATTCAGCAAAACGCTTTTGTCCAAAGCGACTTACAATCAGTACATTTGTCATACATTTGTGGGGGTCGAGTCGCTACCCCTCCGGTTAGTGGACAATTCGCGGCCCACTGAGCTACTGAGCGGCCCCATCTACAAATGATAGCATCTGAAAGGTCATCTTTTTTGATAGGACCGAATAGTAAACATGTGGACGCAGTGAGAGCAAAACAGCTATGTACTCTACTACTCTACTAAATACTAATCTGTTGAAAAATGTGTGTTTTGATTTCATTCACAGAGAGAGAGGGGAGGAGAATGTGTAGGGCAGGGGGGGGGGGGGGGGGGGGGATGAAGAAACAGCGAGGTGACAGAGACAGAGGCGGTGAGAGTGAGGACAGAGAGGGAGAATGGGTGAGGGTGACTGACAAACCCAGAGAGAAACAAAGAGCGAGAGAGAGACAGAGAGAGAGGGGTGAGAATGAGGGTTGGAGATGGACGCAGAGTGAAAGACTTGCAAGGGGGGTTGTAATAAATTGAGATAGAGGGAGATAGCGAGAGAGAGAGAGAGAGAGAGAGAGAGAGAGAGATAGAGAGAGAGAGAGAGAGAGAGAGAGAGAGAGAGAGAAAGTAGTCTGTTGGACAGAGGGAAACTTTAATTTCCAACCGACAATTAATCTGCACTGGCAACACACCACCATGACCGTCAGAGCATGACAGTGTGGCTGTAAAAACAATCTAGGAACAAAAATAAAGCACAGCTTTCTCAGGATATAACGGTCTGGCCCCTGTCGGCCCCTGGTTGCTCTGCTTTTATACCCCATTGCCCCCAAAAAAGTAATTAATTTCTAATTACATGTTTCTTTTTTTTCTGAATGCTTGTGAATAGCTTTTGCCTCTGGATTTGCTTTACAAAGAAACGGGGGAACTGGGGACAGGATATTGTTTAACGTTGATTCGCTTACATGATGACAATATGTTGACAAGACTATTTGCAAACTCTATTGGATTATGTTTATATTTGCCAGACAGAAAGAGAGGGAACGAGAAAGAAGAGTATACTGGTGGCAGAGTTATGAATAAAAAAAAATTCTGAAAAGTTTGAGTGCCACTAACCATTCGTTAGTTAAACTTGGTTAGGGTCAGGGAAAGATGCTGGGTTGGGTTAAAATGATCGCTAGACAACACTAGCAAGAGACAGCAACTAGCATTTCAACAGATCTGGAGCTGGTCTATGGTCTATGCTCTGACAGGCTGTTCTGTGGTGACCAGCACGTCTCTACATGTGTCCTTTAGAAGTACCCGGACGTTGAAGTAGCTCATTGTGAAGAGAGGCAATGGAGCAAAACATCTATATGGGCCTCACCATTTGGCCTGTATAGACGTCTAACATGTGTCACTTCTCTGGGTCATAATTGCTACAACCGCTAGATGGTCTGTCACTCAAACGTTACTGTGGGTGGGTTTTGTGTTTTTGGTTCAGAGACATTGACAGTCAGTGTTTTGCAGGAACGTACAATGGCAGCATTTGAGTCTGGTGACTGGGCTGCTCTTTCTACCTGTCTCTCACAGCACTTGTCACTCCCACCCGCTACAATCTAATCATCCAGGTGGAGAAGGGGGATTCATACATTGTGGTTGAGGCTGGGAGCTGCCCACCCAGAGCTCCGAGCCAAACTCTGAGTCCTCCATGTGTTATGGTGATTTAGTGGCACTGGGATTCCAAAACAAGGAGCTCCATTGCCTCCTCAACTTCCTGGTGCTTCTAAAAGACACATGTAGACATGTGGTGGGAACCACACACCAGTCTGTCAGAGCATAGCACATAGCAATTGTCCAACCTACAGTATATGAATATCAATTACTGTGGTACTAGCTCCAATCCAAAGCGCCCACAAAGTCATCCAGGTCAGTTTTTAACACCAGCAACATGGGGAGCCCTTATAGAAATGAATGGCAGGTTAATAGGTGGGGGTCTTGTGGAGACAGGGATTAGAGCCAAATGGAGTTAAGGATGTAAGGAAAGGGGAGGATACAGTCCGACAGGATCAATTCTATCACTGATGGAGGCTGAAGCCCCGAGGATACCCTCCAACCAAACTCGTCCTCGGCCTGAATATTTCATTCAGTTGATTCATTTTGACTCTGCCAACCTCAACCCACGGATCACAAATATCTTTTTTTCCCCCAAGACATACAGGAATTGGACGTATTTTCAGAAGCTGTTATAGACCGGACAGTAGTTATAGACAGGACAATCAACAAGCATCAACAAACACGTGCAAACAACTAAACAATGACAAATCAATACTGATCAATACTAATGCTAATGCTACGGTGCAGCAGTCGCGGGGTATACTTTTAAACATTGAGTGCCAAACAGACTCAACCTACCGGAGCTGAAAGAACTGTACTGCCTTTCTGATCACCCAACCAGATGAACATTACTCTGCCGGTTTAAATGGACGCAAATCAGAGCCCACTCGCCCGGTGCACTCTGAACGGTGGAGCAAACACTTCACTTCACTTCCAAGTCACTTCCCCGGCAGTACTTACTGTCTCACGTTTTACAAAGATGACCCATCGACTGTACTTGCAGAAGTTAACTCAGGAATATTACAGATGATGGAATCTTGAAATCCGAAACGTGCCACATCTCGGTCATTACAACATAAATGCAGCCATTCCAAGATTACTTGCAAAAGCTATGTTGTGCAAACTCTAAGGGCACCACGTCTGTTTTTGGAAAAGATAAGTGAAAGGGCTGGACCCACATTTTCTTATTAAATCTTTCAGAATCAACATTTTGAAGATGTTAAACAGATATTACAATAGGCCTCCTTTAATAAGGTGGGTCTTCTAGAATTTTGATTAGAAGTGAGAGGTTGAATTGAGAGCACGCATTAATATCTTGTTGGGAGTAATTAAAGATAACTAACAACTCTCCTTCTGTTTTCTCACAGGATTCAGAGTCACGTCGTCATTCAGCCGATGCTTATCTCCTAGGCCACTTACTAGTGAGTCTGAGAACAAGCAAAGCATATAATCAAATTGGAAGTACTAAAAAAACGAGTCCTGCAGAACATAGTGTCTGAAAAAAACATGTAGCAATACAAATAGCAACATCTCAGAGATACAGAGGCAGTAGACTTCAACACAGTGTGTCCAAACTTTCAAGTCAAAGTCAGTCAAAATTCAAGTCACTTTATCATCAAGTCACTGGGACAGTTTGCTGGTGGTGATTATGGGTGGTGGTGGTGGTGATGGAGATAGGGAAGGTGGAGGTAGTGGTGGTAGCCATGGTGCTGGTGCTGGTGCTGATGATGGTAGCGGTGATGGAGTCCGTCTGTCCGAGTGTGTAACGCACACTAGAGGATGGATACCCGACCCGAGCCCGACGGACCGGATCGGGTTCGGACAAATAGAAATTATGCTCAGGTTCGGGTCGGGCTCGGCTCGGTCACATCTGCGCGATTTGAAATTTATAGTGTACCTGCGTGTTAACCCCGCGCATGTTGCACTCATCTGTTTGTTGACATTTCCAAATGCCTTGCAGTTGCTTAATAAAGGTGGGCTTTAATAAACACAGACGTAAATGTGTCATTAGTATGAAAGAAATAGACTGACTGTGTCGGGTTCGGACGGTTCTGTCGGACGCGGGCCAGGTTCGGACAGAAAATTCCGGCCCGATCCGCACTCTTACGTGCACATCATGGTGTTAGAAAGCCAGCCCTTCCTCCTTCTGCAAGTTGCTCGCTGTCAAGCCACCGTTTGCAAACGTAGAAATGTGAGCGCAGGGTTTTTTCCTCGCACTCCCTCTCTTTTCACTCCACACAGCTCCACCAAGTCTCAGCCAACACAGCCGTTGGATTAAAAATGGCCTCCCTGAGCTGGGGAAACACTCTTGTGCATATGTGAATATTAAAAAACACATTGAGGCACAGATCTGGCCATTAATCCCTGAGATTTGCTGAAGTCGACTGAGTTCCAGATGTGCGAGTGTGTGTGTGTTTGTGGGATTTTATTTATTCCCACTGTGTGACACAAATGTAATCTGCCTTTCCTTCTGCCTGGCTGAATGTGTGAGTGACTTGTTTCTTCATGACTGAGGAACAAAGTAAACAACGTTTGAAAAGAAACAACCAAACATGAGGCAATTTAGGGGAAGAATAAATTTGTCAGTCGCATGTATTCGCTTACAAGAGGCACGAATGGCCAGCTGTAATTACAGACAAGGAAAAAGAGCATTTGGTTTAAGTGGGGACTTCGTTTTGATTATAAAATTCTGAGCTCATTTTTTCATTCAACATTCATTTTTAAGAAAAGCCAATGCGTTTGCTTTGGTGGGTAATCCGCTATTGAACTGAATAATTCGGCATGCATGGAATTGGATATTCTCTGAAAGATGAAGCATTACAGATATAGCAAGATGAAGATTAAACCCTTTAATAGGTGTGCACATCATAATTTCTAAATATTTCTAAATATTTGTCTGGTATCCATCCTCTAGTGCGTTACACACTCGGACAGATGGACTTCATCACCGTTACCATCATCAGACTACTACTACCACCTCCACCTTCCCTATCTCCATCACCACCACCACCACCACCCATAATCACCACCAGCAAACTGTCACAGTGACTTGGCGAAAAAGTGAGTTGAATTTTGGTTGAATTTGACGTGAAAGTTCGGACACACTGTGTCGAACTCTGCTGCCTCTGTATCTCTGAGATGTGGTATGCCTGTGTGTGTGTGTGTGCGTGCGTGCGTGCATGCGTGCGTGCGTGCGTGTGTGTGTGCATTTGTGTGTGTGCATTTGTATGTGTGCATGAGCAAGAGAAGGTGAGATGTAAATAAAGAATAGGTTAAATAGATTATTTCCATATTTGCATCAGTAATCATCCCAAGTATGTCCATGAATTGTCCTTTGCCTTGCCTCAGGTGTGTATGTGCCTTGTTAAGGTCACACCTCCTCAATAGATTAAGGTCCAGGTCAAGTGTCAGCACTAAATTACTCCAGGTTTGGACTGTGTGTTTTAGCATGTGATGTGACTACATTGGTTTCAGCTTAGTTTTACCTGCATTGTGCTTCTGATCAGCTAGAATAGCTCTCTAGGTGTTAGCTAGTGTTTGACTCCTGTAGCAAGCTCCTTTAGCAAGATGCCCTAACCCCTGGCTGCCCATCAATGGCATGTAATCAAACCTGTATGTCTCTTTGGATAAAGGTGTCTGCAAATCACACATATCAAACGCTTTCACTTGCTCTGCCCATGATAGTTGATGGATGGTAAGAACAGATCCTAGAGTCTCAATATTACAAAAAAAAATAATAACGGAGAAATCTCTTCTAATCAACTAAATTTTAATTCATAGCCTACAGTTTGTTGTGGCCAAACTTGAATCAGCCACGCACCTCAACAGGAGCCACGCAGACTTTAGAATGGTTAACACAGCGCAAGCCATCCCATTGATGTCTGCATTAGCGGTAAGCGGCTAGCATACGAATGAGGTTGCTGTGCGTGACGTTGGCTAATGAGGTCTGGTCTGGAGCATAGCCGGGGGCCAGGTGAGGCGTTTTCACAGACCTTTCACAACTCCCCCCACCCCCCCCCCCCCCCCCTATCCATCCATCCCATAATGATCTGCCTTAGATTGCCTGACGGATGGCAACAAGTGCCCGGCAGCAGGTAAGGGCCGGGGGGGGGGGGGGGGTGGGGGGGGGGGGGGCACTATGGAGCTCTGGAATGCAGCTAAAAAGGATTAAGAAGTGAAGTCAATTTCAATTTTGGGGTCTCTCTCTCTCTCTCTCTCTCATCTCTCTCTCTCTCTCTCTCTCTCTCTCTCCTCTCTCTCTCTCTCTCACTCTCTCTCACTCACTCTCCTCTCTCTCTCTCACTCTCTCTCACTCTCTCTCTCTCTCCTTGTCTTTTTTATTGTTAACCTAGTGTCTTAGGACTATTTAACCACTAATTCCTGTGGCTACCTCCTCCTTCATGACATCTATCTGAATTCACTGTGAGTCACTTTGGATGAATGACTCAAATACTCAAAATATTTAGTGGCGGTGCTAGTGCTGTGCTGTGATGGTCTGGTGCTGGGTGAGATGATGGTGGTGATGTGGAAGGTGGTGATGATGGTGGTTGGTGATGGTGATGGTGATGGTGGTGAGGGTGGTGGTGATGGCGGTGGTGATGGTGTGTTGGTGGTGCTGGTGATGGTGGTGGTGGTGGTTCTGGTGATGATGGTAGGTGAGTGGTGATGGTGGTTGTGGTGGTGAGGTGATGATGGTTGGTGGATGGTGATGGTGATGGTGGTGGTGGTGTAGGTGGTGATGGGTGATGGTGATGGTGGTGGTGGTGGTGGTGCTGGTGATGGTGGTGGTGGAGGTGGTGGGGGTGAGGAAACATCCAAGTGTTTATATCCAATATAAACATCAATGGAGAAAACAAACAGAACCCTACTGCTTACACTTGTGAAAAACACTGTAGCTAGATCTAAAACAGGAGCTTGTGCTTAACATAAAGAGGACATAAAAGCCAGAGTCACAAACAAAACAAACAGTAATGTCTCTCTGTCTTATATGAGCCAAGGCATCCATAAATTCTGACAAGATTAGTGACTAAAACAGAATTGATAAATAACCGCAAAGCCACGCCAAAGTCCTGAATGATCGGCAACAACCAGCCTCAGAGAGCAGTTACATTTCTCTAATCAGAGTTACTAATCTCTTTAAATTGGAGGATAATTACAATGAGAACAAGCAGCAGTGCATTGAAACACAAACTTCATCTTTGCTGCAGTCTCCAAAATAACTGCAGTTTAACTCAACCGAATGATGAAATTTGATTAGCAATTTGTGCAATTTCGCCTTCATATCCATGCTCATATTGTCATCAAACTCATTGTCCACGTCCCATAAATTATCCCCAACCTTCATGTCAACATGACATAAACAACATGTGTCGATGTAAAACGGTCTTAAAAATGTACTAAAATTATCAATTCATTAAAGTAGATCAATAAAATAAATGAAACGCACCCATTTGGAAAAAATTTAAAAAAAAAACAGTGGCCAAACAAACGGCCGCAGTTCTGATCACGATCAGGGGCCAAACCTTCACCAAAGCCTGATCTTTTATGAGATGGAGCCTTCCACCCACCCACCACGCACAAGGTGCACAAGGTTGATAAAACAGCACCCCTGCTGTTTGAGATCAATACAATACTGTGTGCAGAGAGAGCGACATGGCCTCTTGTTATACAGGCAGAGGCAGAGTAGTGGAGTGGTGGTGGTGGTGGTGGTGGTGGTGGTGGTGGTGGTGGTGGCGGGGGGGGTTGTTAACTATTCACTGGTCCCGAACAACTGCAGTAATCTCAGGACCTCCAGACACGCTGCCACTTACACTCACAGCAACTCCTCCGACCTCTTTAAGTTATGACTTTGACAGGCAAGAGAGACTCAATAATTAAATCATAATGGCGTTATCGAACTCCACCAGCCCAGAGTACTTAAGGGCGCTCTGGAAGAAAATAAAGTAATAAAGAAGACAAAGAACCGTGGAGAAAAGGGAACCTTCCTCATCAGTGTCTCCCGAGCTGTCTCCTCTTCTTCGCTTTATATGACCACAACGCTCGTTCACTCCACTTTTATGTTTGTATTAAAACATATTTGGGGGGGAGGGCGTCTCCAGAATCATTAGGGCCTATCTTTTGACATTTGAATGTTGGCTGTTTCTCACCGGTCTCTGTGGACACCATTCTCAAGGAGCAGAAATGCCAAGCTAATAAGGAACAAAGCGCCGCCATTATCCAATGCAATGCACATCTTTAACACAATCAGTGCATGCAGGACCCTTTGGTAGCCCAGCAACGCATCTCCTTAACCCCCCCCCCCCCCCCCCCCCCCCCCCCCCCCCCCCCATAAATCTCTCTCTCTCTCTCTCTCTCTCTCTCTCTCTCTCTCTCTCTCTCTCTCTCTCTCTCTCTCTCTCTCTCTCTCTCAAACACAATGTTTGTTAGGGAGTTATAGCTGCAGCTTGTTTACATGGATGGGCCAACTTATTCTGCTCTTCCTGGCTCAAAAGGAAGACGGAGAAGCGAGCTGAGTATTTAGCAATTAGCATTTTTATGTTGGCAGAATTTAGAGATGCATTCCCTGGTGGAAAACTAAATGTTTGCAGAAAGTGTGTTTGTTAAAAGCACCACCTTGAGTTGTCTCATTAATTGTTTCATTTAGTCAATTACGAAATGAAATATTTTGAACAGTTGACGTGTGGTTCTGGTGACTTTTTTACTGAATTAGCAGCAATTAAATGTTTCACCTTCTTATGACAAATGTACTCTTTGTAAGTCGCTTTGGATAAAAAGGTCTGCTAAATGCCCTAAATGGAAATGGAAATGGTCAAATACATGAAGAGGAAAAGGGAAACGTTAAAGCAAAGTACAGTACAGTTGATTAAATGAAAGACACCAACACATGTACCTACCTGAAACCATGAAATCTGAATAATAGAGCAATCAAGCAGATGGATATGTTTAGTTGTATACCAATAAGCAAGGCAATATGCTCGTGGAGCAAGGTAAGTGACAGCTGATAAAGTAGCCTGGTGCTTCCAATAAGGAGAGAAGCGGGGATGAGGTGAAGCCAGAGAAGCGGAGAGAGAAGAACTCAATGGAGGTGTTATGATGGAACAATGATGGAGAGAGAGAGAGAGAAAGTGAGAGAGACAGGCAGAGGGAGAGAGAAAGTGAGAGAGAGATGGTTTTATTGGTTATTCATTATTGCACCGATACACACGCACGCACGCACACGCGCACACGCACACACACACACACACACACACACACACACACACATACACACTCATGCACACACTAACATGAACAGGGACATATACACACATACATGCAGTCTCACAGATACATAGACACACATATCATCAGTGGAGGGTCAAAGAGCACTTCCCCCTAGTGATATACCCCAGAGGGACCCGTCCAGA
>JAXIVH010000022.1:4193231-4268231 GCA_036785325.1 Urophycis tenuis | reverse complement strand
TCTCCTCACAGCTGTGACACCATGTGTTTAATGGAACATTTACTGACATAGCCCCAGCTCCCTATAGTGAGATCAATTGAACACTGAGAAAGATTGTAAATACTTTATGAATAATATGGCTGGGGTTAGAAATGCATCTCCTAGATTTGCGTCTTACAAAAAATAAAAAATCTTGACTAAAATTTAACCTATATTCACTGTTAAACCATTTTAATAAAAAGAGTAATCATTAATTATGTTGAAGGTTGTACCAACAACATCCTTATACTATACTAGACCTATTTGTAGATTATATTGTTGTAGTGAAAAATAGGTAGACACTATGTTAAACTATCGGCTTTCTATATGTTCTAGGGATAAGATGAGAAAACCCTTTATTTGTCCCGCAAACGGGGACATTTACAAATGGGGCTGCTTTACTGTAATGCTATTATACTGACATTCGATAGGCCACTAATTGTAAAGTGGCTTTCTATACCATACCTTACTAATACTAGGCCTTCGATGCTATTTTAAGGAATGCTGCTATCTATACAATAGGCCTACCATATTATACCATACTATTCGCAGACCCTAGCAGAGTATTCTCTTATACATACATCCATGTACCACACCACATCTCTATACAATATCATATTGATGGTCTCTCTACTGCCGCAAGCCACCAGTGTGTTGGCCTATAGCCTGTAGCAGCCTGAGAGAGCATTGTCTCTGACGTGTTCCGTCCTGTCTGCTGTCATCCGGGCTGTGCAGACGGACAGCCACTCCTCTACCGGCAAAAGCCCCGCATCTAGCCCTGAGCCGTAATGAAACACCATTACCCAGGGTCACTCTGGCTGACAACCAATTAATGGTAGAGGACTCATGAAATGAATGTGTATAGCAGACAAATACCTTGAAGAAAATGTCTGCTTGCCTCTTCCCGTGCCTCCTCCTCCGCGAATAAATACATCCAAAATGTAATGGACATGTTTACAGTTTTGTTGAGTTTAGTTAGTGGCTCAACTTTATTCGTTTGGATAAGTGGGCACATGCTGACACCTAGTGGATGTAATGCTTAGTGTAGACCTATACCCCCTGAACAGAAAATTAGATGATATGTCTTCCCCGTGTGCTACTGTGATGGAAAATGATCCCGCAGGCCTTTTCTGCAAATCATTCTCTTGAGCACTCATACTTTTTGAGCACTTATACGACATGCAAGTTTTCTAATCTATGTACCTGTTTTTTTTCTATATTTTTTTAATGCATGATTTATATACTTGTTATACTTGTATACTCTATGCATGAATACCTGGGTACAGCCAAAGCGGTGGGCCTCTCGTTTGACCAACACTCCCCAATTCCATTGTGAATGTGACACGCCACTAATGATGATTGGGTGACGCAGGCCTCGACCCCGTGCCCACAGCTGTTTGGTTCACAGGAAGATCCGGGGCCTCTGGTTGTCTCGAGGCCACGGGAACGAGCAGAGACTCTGTGTTCGTCTGGTAGAGTCTATCCCTATCTTCAGTCGTAGTTCAGTATCTCTCCAGGGTCGAGCTGAGATCTTCAGGGACCCACCGTACGTACCCTCGGAGTTGTTTACCCTACCCTATAAAAGGCGCCTGCCAACAATACTTGGCGGGCATTTCTGAGAAAGCTGTATCACTCTCTGTTGAACTGTGCCTGTTCACTTGTGAACAACTGAATATGAAAATATATATATATTTTGGTTTAATCTCTCACCTCGGTTGATTTCATTGAGTTTTTTACCACAACACTACGTTTTTCACCTTTTCCAGATTGAAGATTTACTGGCATTTCCCTGTCATGTTATGAAGATAAATCGAGATGGTAAATATATGCAGAGGAGGCAAAACCAAACCTAAACAAACACACACACACATGCATCTTCAGGCAAAAAATAGAGATAATTAATTAATTAATTAATTAATTAATAAGTGAATGTTCAGCTCTGACACACGCATACATTAAATGTTTTGTAAAATATTGATATTGCTACTGGTAATGGAATAGATTTCCATCTACCCTCATATTGAGTTAATACTGTCCATATGATACAGTATATTACAGTTGTGATAGGATGCTTAATATAGCTGTGGTCACTTTAACGTTTTCTGTATTATAATGAGGGAGAAAGTATAGGGCTAACAAGAAAAAATAGTAAATATTGCAGTTGCAGGAAATGCACCTAATTACATATCTGGAATACACAGCAATTACTTTTCAAACAACAGTAAACAGTAAAGCGTAACCGAACCCACATTCTGTCCAATTAATTATAATTGACAGTATAGGATGACTACATGACAGGTTTTGTATCCACAGTGAGAAATAAAGGCTCCGAGTAAACTCTTGCCCCATCTAGTGACAAGTCATGGCTCAATGATAATTTGTAAAATATAATTTCTAGAGATATAACCAGTGTCTGAAATTATCAAACCACAATGTCTAGTGATTCACTCGTCACTGTGTTTTCACAGCTCTTAAGAAAAAAATGCATTGGAACGAAAGAACTGCTAATGGTTTATCTAACAACCAACACTAGATAACAGCGTCTGCTAACTAATACAAAAAATAGATATTACTGAAATGCATCTTGTATGCCTATATATAGCATATTTTTACTGTATGTTTAACAAGTACGGACACAAATATGTTAGCTTATACTAAAAAATACGATACTAAACAAATATGTTAACTTAGTAGTCTTTTTTTTTACATATTGTCTCCTCTGCTTCTTTGGTCAATGTCTGCCTGTCTTGTCTGTGTGGGGCATGAGTCTCAACAGACATATTAGGTGGGTTGGTTGCAGTAATCACGTGCAAGAACTGCCCCACACTGAAGTTTGGTGCTCACTCAGCATTCAAGTGTTTGAACAGTTTGTTCTCCACATTATTATGGCTGTTTTGAGAAGATCCGTGCGGTACCTCGATCAGGCTCCTGAAGAAACGTCATCATTGGTGTCTGATTAGTGGCTGCATGTAATGCATTATGATAGGCAAGGAGGTGATGGATGATCACTGTCCATTGCTTTAATGACTTTCTTGAGTGTCTGTGCACATATTTTTGAGAAACCATTTGTGGATGGATGGTGAGGGCAAAGTTTTTGAATCCATTGTTCTTCATAAAATGTTCAATGAATTGTTCAGAGACAAATTGTCGTCGACTGTCTGTGGAGACTTGTTCTGGTATGCCATTCCTGGCGAACATGGTTCTCAGAACCGTAGTGGTATTTTCCCAATACGGTTGTTATCATTTGCCACGGAATGTGCATCGACAGAAATGAAAAAAATAGAGTCCATGAATGGTCCAGCAAAGTTGACATGCACTGGTTGCCATGGTGAGGGGGGGCCACTCCCACAGATGGGGAGGGGCTTCTGGGGGAGTCTTCTGGATCTTACTAGTCATTCAGAGCAGTTTTTGGTCAAGTCTTCAATCTGCTCATCAATTACTGGCCACCAGACATAGGCACAGGCAAGACTTTTCATCTTCACGGTACCCAGGCACCCTTTGTTCCTCCAGAACTCTGGTGTGTAGCTTGGAAGAATAAGAATCACAACTCAAAAACCACACATCAGTGTTCCCTGACACACTGAAAACTTTCCTTTTTCTCTTTCAATGGGGCAGCTTATCACTGGTAATTGTTAAATTATTTTTGTGGGAAATATTTCTGCTCAATCCATTGTAGTTATCTCTGACGTCAGCAGTGGTAAATGTGACAAACCATCTGTGTTGCCCTATTGCTTGGTCCCTTTGTGTTCAATGTCATACATGTGTGTTCCTTAGAAAAGAGACCATGACTGCAGCCAATTCTTGGGTTTAAGATTGATAATGAGGCTGATGAGGCTGATGGTCAGCAAAAAGAGTGAACTTTTGACCATCAAAGTAGTGATTGCATTTCTTGACTCCCCACATGAGGCTTAGGGTCTCTCTGTCAATCTATACAGAGTTGCGTTCAGCTGGAGTTAGCATTCTGGAGGCAAAGTTTATTGAGCTTTCTGAGCCATCTAGAAACGTGTGCGATAACGCAGCTCTAATCCCATGAGGCATCACATGCCAGACAGATTGGTAAGGATGGGTCAAAGTGCACGAGCACCACTTCCAAAGTAATGAGTCTTTTTGTGTCTGGAAACACTTTTGTCAGCACTCTGTCCACTTTCAATGTTACATACAGTCCCTGTATGTAACATTTTGTGGACTGTGGATAGGTTAGGCAAGAACTTGTGATAAGTTCACTAGACTATATGAAGTGCTTTGAGAGACTGATCTTAAGGCACATCAAAACCAGCCCCCTAACCTCGACAAGTACCAGTTTGCATACAGTATATAGCAAACAGGTCTACAGAAGATGCCATAGTCATGGCTCTTCACCCTGCACTGTCCCACCATGAATACCAGGGGTCCTAAAATAAGATAAGATAAGATATTCCTTTATTAAGGAATTTAGGAGAAATTCATATTGACCAGAAGTACAGTGGGATAAAGGAGTGCAATAAAAAAACAGTATAAACAATAAACAATAAATAGCAAATAGACAAAAATAAAGCGGGGTAGATGACGCGCAACCTGTAATCAAAACAAAGCAATCGCTGAGTTGAAGTTTAAACAAAAACTCGCTATACTTTTAAACAAACATTTGCGACTTGGTCAAAAAACTGTCCCGCTTCCCCGTCTCACGCATCTATTTCACAGACCCGCAGGTGATTTAAATCCCTTCATTAGGTGGTGAATACAATAATAACCCTGGCCTACAGGGGGAGGCAAACAGAATACCAACTTAATTAACCATAACCATAACAATTATGATTTCCATTTCATTATTTCCATTATGGCTCCGACATACAGGCCCCTAATTGTTGACGCGGTAGCAAGACAATTAATCAATTAAATAAGGAGCCAAAAGCAAACAATTTCATAAATTGACAAACATGGCATACATTTCATAGCCCATCAGGGTCCATATTTCATAATTCCTCGTAAACCATAGTTCATTATCAATAATCCAATACTTGGAAAGAAAAAAAAAGTAATCCTCGGAACAAAAGGTAATCCATGCATGTATCCATGGGGAATGAGGAGTTCAAAAGTCAAGGAAATGTATGGCGTGTGTGTTACAGCCACGACTCCATCACGTTCAGTCACCTGCTTCCAGGAGCAGGCAGAGCTTGTCAATAGGTCTCTGCAGGATGCTGCTCTTGGTTTTCACTACGACAATCCGAACGAGCCCTCCTGGCCCAGGCAGTGCCTTCACCACACGGCCCATGAGCCAAGAGCTCCTTGGTGCTGTGTCGGCGACTATTATGACCAGATCATCAGGGCGAAGGTTCCGCTTAGGACTGTGCCATTTACTTCGCTGCTGCATGATAGGGAGATACTCTTACCCATCTCTTCCAGAAGAAGTCAGCGAGGTACTGTGCCTGTTTCCATCTCCGCCGAGAATACAGATCGTCCTTTTTAGATAGTTCCGGAGGCATAACTGGTTTGGCCTTTAGTTGAAGGAGGTGGTTTGGGGTGAGGGGTTCCAGATCGTTGGGATCACTGGATACTGTCGTTAGCGGTCTGTCATTCATGATCGACTCAACCTCACACAAAGCAGTCTGCACAGTCTCATCATGTAACACCTGTTCCTTTAGGACAGAATGCAGGATCATTTTCACCGGCTTAATCAGCCTTTCCCAAACTCCACCAAAGTGGGCTCCAAATTGGGGGTTGAATGTCCATTTAACGCCTTCTTTCAGTAGCGCATTTTGGATCCTGAGGTGATCCATTTCCTTAAGAGATTTATGCAGCTCTTTCTGCGCTCAAACAAAGTTGGTCCCATTGTCTGTGCGTATGCTGGTGACTAGTCCTCTGCGACATATGAACCTGCGCAGTGCATTAATGCACTGTCTGTGTCCAAGTAATCTGCTACTTCCAAATGCACAGCCCGGCTCACCAGGCAAGTGAAGATCACTCCCCAGCGTTTCACATGTGTCCAGCCACGCTTTACATTTATGGGTTCAAAATAGTCAATCCCAACATGTCTAAAGGGTGGGAGATCTGGAGATACACGATCCTCCGGAAGGTCAGCCATTTTCTGCTCTCCAGCTGCTGCTTGCATCCGCTGGCAGAAGACACAGCTCTTGATTATCTTTCTGCCGGAGGAGTTGGCGCTAGGCAACCAATATCTTTGGTTCAGTGTGGAGAGCATATGACTTCTTCCAGAGTGCCCAACTCTGATGAATGTCGAGTTGGACTAGCATGGATATGTGAGAACCTTTGGGAAGGATAATCGGATTCTTCATCTCTAGCGGCATTGCCAATCTGCTTATCCACCCTCCCACTCTCAACAGGCCCTCATCCAGAGTTGGATTTAGTTTGCAAATGGAGCTACTTGCCTTCACTTGTTCACCTTTCTCCATGTGAGCCAGCTCCTGAGATAGGTAGCGTCTTTGCTCGAAGCGAATGATGGATTTTTCCGCTTCTCTGATGTCTTCCACAGACAGCTTCTGTGCTCCAGTTTCCATCTTAAGATGCTTCATCTTTTCCTTCAAGGAATTGTCCAGGATTTTGTCCAACCTGGGCTCAGTTCATGTAGTAAGAGGAGAAGTGCCTGTATACTTAATATCCATGCAATCCCTCGTTTCAGTCTGTTCCATGATGAGTAATACTCAATCAACATGCTGGTTGGGTTAGTGTCCACACTAACGATGTTTGCCGAGACCTCCCGCTTGACCTCGGGGTCGTCTAGAGGGATTTGTCCTAGTCTCTCTGGGATTTCAGGCCAATCAGTTTCCTCCTCTAGAAACTGAGGTCCCTTCAGCCATCTTACTGACTTCAAGAATGGCTCTACGTTCAACCCACAGGAAGCGTCGTCGGCTGGGTTGTCCTTTGAGTTAATGCGTCTCCATTGCTTGTCTTGGGAAAGTTCACAGATCAACGAAACTCTGTTAGCGACAAAGGTATGGTGTCTTCTTGTTTTGTTGTGGATATATCCCAATACCGATGTGCTATCCATCCAGAAAACAGAGTCCTTGAGTTCCTGTTGTACCTCCCTCTTCAGCAACCGATCCATTTTTACTGCAAGGGTTGCTGCAGTCAGCTCCAGCCTGGGTATCGTGATCTGTTTAATAGGAGTCACTCACACTGATTTTCAACACAAATACAACGTGGGTCCTTCCTGCTGTGTTGGTGAACCTGATGTAGCTGACAGTACCGTAACCTAGTTCACTTGCATCACTGAAATGATGTAGCTGTGCAGTCCTTATAGGGCCAAAATCCTCAGGTTTCATGCGCCTGTCCACTTGAAATCTGCTTAACTGCTCCAGTTCTGTGATCCATCTCTGCCATTGCTTGGAGATGTGTTCTGGGATCATTTGGTCCCATCCAGATTTTACTTTGCAGAGTATTTGGAGTATTTGTTTTGCTTCAAGGGTGAATGGAGAAAGGAAACCTAGCGGATCGTAGATTGAGCTAACCATCAAAAGGATGCCTCTTCTGGTAAGAGCTCTAGCCTTGATGGCAACAGAGTCACTTTCGGTGTTCCATCCAATCCCAAGAGCTTTTTCAAAGGGCAATTTCTCCTTGTCCAAGTCCAGTTCCTTAAATTGCTTGGCTTTGTGATGTTCTGGAATACTCGCCAGCACTTCACGGCTATTACTGACCCATTTGGTCAATAAGAAGCCGCCTTGTGTAAATGCCTCTCTGAGGTCACAGATAAGCTTGATAGCTTCTTCGACTGAGGCTGAAGACATGAGGCAGTCGTCGACATAGAAGTTGTTCCTGATTGTCTGAGTTACTTCTCTGTCGTACCTTTGGCTGTTGTCTTCTGCAGTTTGCCTTAAAGCGAAATTAGCAATGCTAGGGCAAGACACAGCACCAAAGAGGTGGAAATTAATCCTGTAGGACTCCAAGGGTTTGTTGGTGTGTCCTCCCGGCCACCATGGGAATCTGAGGAAGTCCCTGTGATGTTCTTGGACTTGCACTCGGTAGAACATTGATTCAATGTCAGCCATGAAGGCAATCTGTTCTTGGCGGAACCTGAGGAGGACTCCTATGAGGGTGTTTGTTAGATTGGGTCCTTGGAGGAGTACTTGGTTTAGAGAGGTGCCTTTAAAAGATGCAGCACAATCAAACACCACTCTTAGTTTACCCTTCTGTTGATGGTAAACACGATGGTGTTTGTTCCAGTGGCACCTTTTCCGCATAACCCTTTTCCAGCACATCAGTCATGAACCTTTTATACTCCATGGCATATCCTGCATCTCTCTTAAACTTCCTGAGGAGATTTAGAGTGCATTGTTGGGCCACTGCATAGTTGTCTGGCATAACTGTCTTTGTCGCGAAAGGGTAAAGGCAGCTAGTAGTGTCCATCTTTGAGAACAAAAGAATGCCATTGTCATGAACCTTTTATCCTCATCCGATGTTTCTTCCTTTTCATCATACTCCTATTCGCAGAAGTCGTGGTTATACTGCGTAAGGAGAATATCTTTGAGAATGGAGACCGATATCCGATTGGCTGTCACCACACTGGGTCCAGATTCCACAGCAGAACAAGAAGAGAGTGGACCATTTACCACCCATCCAAACAGTGTCTTGACTGCATATGGTCCATTGCCTTTGCTATTTATTATTTCCCAGGGTTCCATTGCCTTAGGAACATCGAGCCCTATCAGCAGTTCGATATCTGCATCAATCTCGTCCAGCTGTATTCGGCTCAAGTAAGGCCATTTTTCGAGATCCTTTTTGGTGGGTATATTTTCTTTGGAGACAGGAATCTTGGCCTGCGTGTAAACCTTTGGTAGATCAATCCATGTGCTACCATCTAAGTGACTTATCTCCAATCCTGATATCTCGTAAGTCCTAACAGGCCTTTCCTGACCCATGGTTCTTAGGAGAATGGTTGTTTTGCATGCCTTTGGACTCAGCTGCCTCCTTAGATTCTCGGTGCAGATTGACGCTGAGCTACCAGGGTCGAGGAAAGCGTAGGTTGAGATGAACTTGTTTCCTTTGTCAGCCTTGATTTTGACGGGAACAATGGCTAGTGCAAGGTCCTTACCGGCCCCAGTTGCTTCACCTGCTGATACAAGGGCACTGTTGACTGATGTTTTTCTTTCAGCTGGGCTGGACGTTGGCTGATGGCTGATGTTTGTGTTTTCGATGTTTTCTATATGCAGTAGGGTCGGGTGAGTCTTTTGACACCTGTCACATGTCAGCCGTCTCCTGCAGTTCTTGCTCATATGACCTCTTAGCAGACATCCAAAACAATAGCCATTTACTTTCAGAAAGTCAACCCTTTCTTTGTGTGGATGGGCTTTAAACTTCGGGCAATCGATGAGTGCATGTTTGACTTTGCAGAAACTGCATGAAGAAACAGGGTTAATACATTTAAGCTGTTGCTTAAAGGTCCAACTTGGTGTATTTGAAGGTACAGTGCTGTCCTCTTTGTTGGAGCCAAAATACGTTTTTTGTTTATTTTATTTTTATTATATTAAAATGAACGGCCTGACTCTGCCTCTATATTTATAGTTCTGTCAATCACTCAATCACGGCTGGTTGCTACGATTCCGGCTGTCAATCAGACCTGGTTACCAGGGTAACCTTTTAAGAGAGGCTGTGATTGCGGACAGGTGTGTGTACAACGAGCCTGAGAGGCAAAAAGTTTTGGAACCGTGTCTGTGGAAAAGTGTGACCCTGCAATGTTGTGTAGGTAAAGATTTTTGTTTGAGGTTTCTTTTTTTTTTTAATGCAATAAAGGGATTGCCACGAGCGAGAAAGAGCATCTCTCTGGACACTAAAGGCCACAACACGCGTCAGACTTTGTTTTTTATGCTCGTTGCCCCAGTAGGGCACCCTAAGGATCAAGGGCCCTACATTAAGTTCCAAAACTAGTCCTCATTTTAAAATGGACTATTGTGAAAACTTTTGTTGAGGATCGGAAGAAGTGGATCGCGCCCAAGACGCCACGGCGGATTGTGTGCACGGGGCAGCGTGGCTTCTGTGTTGGAAAGGCGTTTTTTATTTAAACGCGTGGACAAAAGCCACTGGGACACGCCGGTACGACAACAACAACGGCGTGTGGACAATTGCCTCGGCCTGGCGGCCGCAACGAGTGGACCGGGAGGAGAAGGAGCCACGTCCCGGCGTTGAGACCCGCCGCATCCCTGCCCGACGACCGACGCTGGTAGACCCTGCATCGCTGGAGTTGATATCGCCAGCGTTGGATAGCAGCCCGGCGCGGCGCCGAATCGGTACTGATGGGAGAAGCGGCAGCGTCTGAGCAACTGCGTGCCCAGCAGTGATTCGGCACCGTTCAGCGGAGCCCGCACCGCCGGGAGTTGATAGAGCAGTGCTCGAACGAGCGGCGCTTTTTGGAAAACTTTTGGAGACTTTTCGAAACCGAGTGGACCGGACCGGCAGCGCTGCCACGGACAAAGTCAAGGTATGTAGCGCGCTACCAGCTGGTATATATATGGCCATATAAATAAACAGTGTGTGCACACGGGGTTTTTGAATAAAAAAAAAAAGAGACAAATCCAATGCATTGGTAAATAAACAAGGTTCAATTTAAAGGTTGAAGTGTTTTTTACGCTCTGGTTGCAACCCGTTCGTGGGTATTTGAGCTCAAAAGGGTTTGATTGGTAACTGTGATTTGTTTTTGTTTTTTTGACTGGTTTCGGATAACGTTTCGGTGTTTTTTGACTGATTGAACTAAAGGTTATTTTCTTCTTTAATCCTCTGGTATTTGTTCATGTTTTATGAATTATGGAGCCTGTTGGTGTACGGGATCAAACACATGATGCGCTTTTGGTTGAACAGCCTATGAATGAAAGTGAAGCGCAGTCACAGGCACAGCCCAGTGAGCCCACAGAGGCTGAAAATCAGTCAAAGGAGGACAAAAATGAAACAAATGTTCAAATGGAGAACCCGGCTGTAGTTCTGAAAAAACGCACAATCAAAATGACACCAAAGGCTTACCTGGAAAAGCTTGACAAACTGCAAAATGAAAGAAAATTAAAACTAAACAAAGCAACCAACCTGCAAAAACATTCTGGTGCTCATGAATGCTGGTGAAAGCAAACATAAAGTGCAATGTGAATTCATGAAATATATCCATGTGATCAGAGAAGCCACAGGGGCATATGACGCTCTTTTGCCCATATTGCCTTCAGAGGAAAAGGAAAAGCATATGACATGGTTCAAAGCAAAGATGCTGAATGTAAATGATTTTATTGAGGAGGTCAATGTCCAAGGATGTCTGAATCTGTGGAGGGGGTCACTGAGGAGGTGCATAGAAGTCACTCAAGGTCTGGATCCAGCAGGTCCAGCAGATCCTCCACCTCCTCTGCTCGGAGACAGGCAGAGGCAGAGCGAGCTGCACTTGCCATACACGCGGCAGCATTAAAGGAGAAACATGCAGTGGAAGAGGAAGAGGAAAGGCTGCGAAAGAAAAAGGAAATGATAGAGCTGAATGCACAACTGGCAGCTGCTGGCAAAAATTGCAGTTTTAAAATCCCCCAGTCACTCAGTTTCACTTGAACCATCTGACGGAATGGAACAGTACTTTGAGAGAGGAACAAGTGTTCAGCAAACTTCAATCATACTGAATCCATCACTGCCAGAGCAGCAGCAGCAACCACTGCTATTACAGCAGCAGCAGCAACCACTGCTTTCACAGCAGCAGCAACCACTGCTTTCACAGCAGCAGCAACCACTGCTATTACAGCAGCAGCAGCAACCACTGCTTTCACAGCAGCAGCAGCAACCACTGCTTTCACAGCAGCAGCAGCAACCACTGCTATTACAGCAGCAGCAGCAACCACTGCTTTCACAGCAGCAGCAGCAACCACTGCTATTACAGCAGCAGCAGCAACCACTGCTATTACAGCAGCAGCAGCAACCACTGCTTTCACAGCAGCAGCAGCAGCAACCACTGCTTTCACAGCAGCAGCAACCACTGCTATTACAGCAGCAGCAACAACCACTGCTTTCACAACAGCAGCAGCAACCACTGCTATTACAGCAGCAGCAACAACCACTGCTTTCACAGCAGCAGCAACAACCACTGCTTTCACAGCAGCAGCAGCAACCACTGCTATTACAGCAGCAGTGGCAACCACCTTCATTTCAGCAGCAGCAACCAATGTTGCCACAACAACAAACAATGCAACAGTCTCCCAGCCAACAACCATCAGCCATACGACAACGTATATTTTGGAATGAGGCACAGGACGACTCAAGACACATGAACCCTCCTGTGCAGTTTATGAATCGGCCAGACAGTTCTGTTCAAAGTGACATTGAAACAGCAGCCATATGTGACTTATTGCACAGACAAAATGAAATAACAGCATTGCTTGTAGAGCAGCAAACCTCTCACCTCCTGCCACCGAGAGAGGTTCCCTGTTTTGAGGGGGATCCTCTACAGTTTCGATCCTTTGTCAGAGCCTTCGTACACTGTGTGGAGAGAAACACAAGAAACAAAGGGGATTGTCTGTACTTCCTGGAAAAGTACACCAAAGGTCAGCCCAAAGACCTTGTCCGCAGTTATCAACATATGGCACCAGACAGAGGCTAAGAAAGGGCAAAGTATTTGCTTGAGCAGCACATTGGAGACGAATATAAGATCTCGGCCGCATACATGGAGAAAGTGCTCAGCTGGTCTCTAGTGAGGACGGAAGACATTAAATCTCTTCAAGCTTATTCACTTTTCCTCAGAGAATGTTGCAACGCCATGGAAAATGTGCAATACATGGATGAACTCAATGTGCCTGCCAACATGAGAACGATTATTTCAAAACTTCCATTCAAGCTAAGAGAGCATTGGAGAGCCTCAGCATGTGCTATAATGGAAAGACAACATCGCAGACCAACTTTTACAGACATTGTTGCATTTGTCGAACGTCAAGTAAAGATTGTTTCTGACCCCGTTTTTGGGAAGGCAAGGCAAGGCAAGGCAAGTTTATTTGTATAGCACAATTCAGCAGCAAGGCAATTCATTGTGCTTTACATACATAAAAGCATTAAAATACAATAAAAGCATAGCAAAAAATAAAAAAAAAGAAAAGAAAATAAAAAATAAAAAAATTAAAAAAAATAACACATACATACATACATACATATACAGCATTAAAAGCATTGAAATTAAAATACAAGCATAAAAAGGAAATTAAAACATGTTAAGATAAGCTTAGGGGAAGGCTGTAGCAAACATAAAGGTCTTTAATCTGGATTTAAAAGTGGTGAGTGTTTCAGCAGACCTACAACTTTCTGGCAGTTTGTTCCATATATGTGGCGCGTAAAAACTGAACGCTGCCTCTCCATGTTTAGTTCTGACTCTGGGGACAGTAAGCAGACCCGCCCCAGATGACCTGAGAGATCTGGATGGTTCATAGAAAATGAGAAGATCTGAAATGTACTTTGGTCCCAAACCATTCAGTGCTTTATAAACTAACAGCAGTACTTTAAAGTCAATTCTCTGACAGACAGGAAGCCAATGTAACGATCTGAGAACTGGAGTAATGTGATCCATTTTCTTAGTTTTTGTGAGGACTCGAGCAGCAGCATTCTGAATTAACTGGAGCTTTCTGATGGACTTTTTTGGGAGACCAGTGAAGATGCTGTTACAATAGTCGAGGAAGTAGACCTGTAAACAGAGCAAAAGCCCAAAACAAACCCAAATTTAAAGGAGACAGCTTTGCCACTATCACTACTGTTGAAACCCCTGCAGTAGAAAACCAAACAAGTTCTAAACCAGCCCCAAAGCCATCTAATGCATCTGCTCACAATACCACTTGCATATGCTGCTCAAAAGATCACACCCTGGATCGGTGTCCTCAGTTTGCGACACAGACACACAGAGACAAGGTTACCTTAATAAGACAAAGGGGAGTCTGTTTTGGCTGTCTGTGTCGGACATCTGAGCAGGAACTGTGACAAACGTTTAATTTGTAAAATGTGCAGCCAAAAACATCCCAGTGTCCTTCATAGAGAGAGGGCGAGCAACCCAGACAAGCCTAAGAAACCAGTGGTGAGTAATGCAGATTTCGCTGCAAACATGTGGACAAACAGGGGCCGGTAGCAACGCTGGGATTTTGCCGATACTGCCTGTGCAAGTGAAGTCCAGAAAGGGGGGCAAAATCATCAAAACGTATGCATTTTTGGATCCAGGCAGTACCGATACATTTTGTTCTGAAAGCCTGATGAAAAGGCTGAAATTAAACGGAAGAAAGGCCAAAATCAGCCTACTGACCATGGGTCCAAAAACCTCAGTCTCCAGCTACATGTTGACAGACCTGGAGATTGCAAGCCTCACAGGAGAACGATTTTATGAGTTGCCGAAAGTCTATACCCAGAAGAGGATGCCTGTGAGCCCTAACAACATCATTAAGGAAGAGGAGCTGGCTAAATGGCCATATATGAAGGGGGTTGTCCTGCCTCGTATTCAAGCCGATGTGGAGTTATTGATTGGGACCAATGCCTCGAAAATGCTTGAACCTTGGGAGGTGGTGAACAGCCATGGCAATGGGCCACACGCCATTAAGACCCTATTGGGGTGGGTCGTTAATGGTCCCCTTTCCGGTCAGGATGAGGAGCAGAGTGAGAGGAGCCCCCCTGGGTTAATGTCAATAGGATCTCCATTTCCAAACTTGAAGAGCTGCTGCACAATCAGTACAACCATGATTTTAATGAACGGTCATCTGAAGACAAAGAGGAACTGTCAAGGGACGATCTAAAGTTCATGGAAATTATGACTGAGTCATGCAAACTTCTAGATGGCCACTATACCTTGGCCCTTCCCTTTAAAAGGAAAGAGGTCTCCCTACCAAATAACCAGTGTGTCGCAAAGCAACGAATACTTGGACTGAAAAGGAGGTTCGGGAGAGATGAAAGGTTCCATAGAGAATACACAAACGTTCTAGGTGATGTGATCAGCAAAGGTTATGCTGAACTTGTACCTGAACATGAAGTTGAACGTTCAGATGGAAAGGTCTGGTACATTCCACACCATGGGGTGTACCACTCCAAAAAGGGAACTCTGCGTGTCGTGTTTGATTGTGGAGCAGAGTATAGAGGAAAGTCTCTTAACAAGGAGCTTCTACAAGGCCCCTACCTCACCAGCACTCTGTTAGGAGTCCTCACACGATTTCGGCAAGAGCCTGTAGCCCTAATGACTGATGTTAAAGCGATGTTCCATCAAGTCAACGTGGCACAGAAGGACAGAGACTTTCTTCGATTCTTGTGGTGGCCAGACGGCGACGTATCCCAAGAACTGGTTGAATATAGAATGACTGTGCATCTGTTCGGGGCAGTGTCTTCTCCTAGCTGTGCTTGTCATGCCCTGCGAAAAACAGCAGAAGACCACCGTGACAGTTTCCCTGCTGATGTAATTGACACAGTCAATAGGAACTTCTATATGGACGACTGTCTGAAGAGCTTGCCATCAGAAGAAGCAGCTGTTAAAATGGTCAAGGATTTGACCAACATTTGTCAAAAGGGAGGCTTCCATTTGACAAAATGGATTAGCAACAATCGTGGGGTGCTGCTATCCATTCCTGAGGAAGACAGATCTAAGAATCCTGCTGACAAAGCCTCAAGAGGAGAAGTGGGAAGATGCCTCAAGCCAGTGGATTTTGGAGAAACCATCTGTGGTCAATTACATCACTTCTCTGATGCCAGCGAAAGAGGATATGGTACTGTGACGTATCTGAAGATATGGGATAACAGCAACAAGTGTCACGTCTCTTTCATGCTAGGCAAAGCCAGAGTGGCCCCACTAAAGCAGGTGACCATTCCACGCTTAGAGCTCACGGCAGCTGTTCTCGCTGTTCATGTAGACAACATGCTCAGAGGAGAAATCCAGCTCCACCTTGAGAAATCTTGTTTCTGGACTGACAGCACATCAGTTTTAAGATACATCAGAAATGAAGATAAAAGATTTCACACTTTTGTGGCAAACAGGATTGCTGCCATCCGAAGAACATCTGACGTCACACAGTGGAGGTATGTTCATACCACACAGAATCCTGCTGACAAAGCCTCAAGAGGAGTAAAGGTGGATGACCTGCTGACCAACAAAGGTTGGATCGAAGGCCCTGAGTTTCTGTGGAGACCAGATGAAGAGTGGCCAGATAGTCCCTTGGAGGACTTGGACATTGTTGCTGATGACCCTGAGGTCAAAAAGGAGCTGGTCACCAATGTAGTAGTTGTCAATGCACCAAGTGCCACACACCAACTGATCACATACTTTTCAGACTGGAAAAGGTTGAAACGGTCAGTTGCTTGGATCCTGAAAGTAAAGACAACTCTATTTGAGATGAGTCAGAAGAGAAATCAGTTGAGTCATGGAGCTGCAGACAAGGTTGAACAGGAAATGAAACGCTGGAAAGCTGCACATGGTAACCAAAGCCTAACACCAGACGATCTCACGAGAGCTGAAACTGCCATTATCCACTTCGCCCAACAGCAAAGGCATCCTGAGGAGCTTGCCGTATTAAGCTCTGGGAAGGGTGAAATAAAGAGAGAGAGTTCCATCTATAAACTCGACCCCATTGTTGAAGATGGCCTGCTTAGAGTCGGAGGGAGGTTGAGTAGGGCAGCAATGCCAGAGGAATTCAAACATCCTGTTATCCTCGCGAAAGACCTCCATATCTCCACTCTCATTCTGAAGAACATCCACGAGCAGTTAGGCCATGGTGGGAGAAACCATGTACTTTCCAGATTGAGAAGAAAGTATTGGATCACAAGTGCCAATGCAGCTGCAAGAAAAATCCTGTCCGACTGCGTCATCTGCAGACGCCATAGAGGGAAGTTGGGGGAACAGAAAATGTCAGACTTGCCTCTAGAGCGAATTGTCGCTGATCTTCCTCCATTTACCAACGTTGGAGTTGACTACTTCGGCCCATTTGAGATAAAAAGGGGACGCTCCTTTGAAAAGCGCTATGGAGTCCTTTTCACTTGTATGGCATCCAGAGCAGTTCATTTGGAGGTTGCGTATTCATTAAATACGGACTCTTGTATAAATGCCATACGCAGATTTGTTTGTAGAAGAGGACCCATCTCTCATTTAAGATCTGACAATGGAACCAATTTTGTTGGTGCTAAGAGAGAGCTGAAGGACGCCCTTGCTGCTTTAAACCACAGCAAAATACAATCTGCATTTCTGGAGGACGGGATGCAGTGGAGCTTCAACCCACCAACAGCCTCTCACCATGGAGGTGCATGGGAGCGGATAATACGAATGATTCGGCAGGTATTAACATCAGTTCTTCACCAGCAAACGTTGAATGACGAGGGTTTTCATACAGTGCTGTGTGAAGTCGAAGCCATTCTCAATGACCGTCCCATAACAAAGATATCTGGAGATCACAATGATCTCGAAGCTCTCACTCCCAATCACATCCTCACCATGAAAGGAGTGCCAGTCTTGCCACCTGGATTGTTTGAGACGTCTGACCTCTACCTCAGGAGGAGATGGAGGCAGGTCCAATACCTCTCAGACCTGTTCTGGAAGCGATGGCTGAGAGAGTATTTACCTCTGCTACAGGAGCGGCAGAGGTGGGCTAAAGAAAGACGGAGTCTTGTCCCTGGAGACATTGTATTGATTGCTGACCCTACAGCTCCACGTGGTTCCTGGTTGCTTGGAAGAGTCCTGGAGACGTATCCAGACAGAAGAGGACTGGTGCGTTCTGTTCGAGTAAAGACTAAAACAAGCACACTGGATAGACCAGTAACGAAGCTGTGCTTGCTCCAAGAAGCTGGAGCTTCAGACCTCTAGGATGGAGGATTATTTTATTTTATTATTTATTTTATTTATTTATTTATTTGAATCATTTCTTCTAAATATTTGGCTCCGTTATGTGAATTTGTTGAATTGTGCCTGGCCTCCTGCCATGCCCAATTAGGGGCCGGAGTGTTGGAGCCAAAATACGTTTTTTGTTTATTTTATTTTTATTATTTTAAAATAAATGGGGCAGCCGGCCTACTGGTTGGGGCAGCCGGCCTACTGGTTAGGGCTTTGGATTTGTAACCGGAGGGTGGCCGGTTCGAACCCCGACCAGTGCGCATGGCTGAAGTGCCCTTGAGCAAGGCACCTAACCCCTCACTGCTCCCCGAGCGCCGCCGCTGTTGCAGGCAGCTCACTGCATCGGGTTTAAGTGTGTGCTTCACCTCACTGTGTGCTTCACCATCACTGTGTTCTGAGTGTTCCACTAATTCACGATTGGGTTAAATGCAGAAGACCAAATTTCCCTCACGGGATCAAATCAGTAATTCTTCTTCTTCTATATTTATAGTTCTGTCAATCACTCAATCACGGCTGGTTGCTACGATTCCGGCTGTCAATCAGACCTGGTTACCAGGGTAACCTTTTTAGAAAGGCTGTGATTGCGGACAGGTGTGTGTACAACGAGCCTGAGAGGCAAACAGTTTTGGAACCGTGTCTGTGGAAAAGTGTGACCCTGCAATGTTGTGTAGGTAAAGATTTTTTGTTTGATGTTTCTTTTTTTTTTTAATGCAATAAAGGGATTGCCACGAGCGAGAAAGAGCATCTCTCTGGACACTAAAGGCCACAACACGCGTCAGACTTTGTTTTTTATGCTCGTTGACCCAGTAGGGCACCCTAAGGATCAAGGGCCCTACACTCTTCATGAGATGGTTCCACTATGGTTGCAAAGCTGTTGCCTCTGTTCTTTGGTGACTTGAGAATAGTTTGTGGCTTTGTAATTATCCTCCTGCTGTTTGTGGTCTTGTATAGCCCCAAACAGTGGATCCAGGAGTATTTTTGCTTGCCTTTCCATGAATTCCACCAGGTGATGGAATCTACCTCTGGCTTTTGTCATTCGTCATCTTTCTCGCAGCTTGCAGGGAAGTTTGGAAAGGATCAACCTTAAGTTTGATGGCATATCGAGCTCTTCCATATACTGTAAGCTTGTCATTGCATTACAGCATCCTCTAAGGTACAGTGCATAAGCATGGAGCCCTTTTCAATCATCAGCTCTGACGGCTGTCCAATTTAAAGCCTTCTCCAAATAGGCGTTGGTTGTTTTAATTTCATCCCCAAAATGCTCCTTTAATAGCCGCTTAGCTTCAACATACCCATGACGTGCGTCCATGTGGAGACAGCTGCGCACTAGGCTCCTGGGCTGGCCTGATGTGTACTGCTCCAGGAAGTAGAGCCTGTCTTGACTGCTACTAGTTCTCTCTTCGATAACATGCTCAAATGCTTTTATGAAAACTTGGTATCGTAGCGGGTCACCATCAAGCGCTGTGATTTCCCTAGCCGGTAGCAAGGCTAGCCTTTGCTGTGTTATAATAAGGTCGGCAATATTTCCTTGACCCTTTATCACTGTGCTGAGGTTATCATGAGTTTCATGGCTGTGGCTTAACTCATCCGTGATGCATAGGCTACTCTTGAAGGCTTAGATAGCTTTATGGGAGTCTGAGGGCTAGATTGGCTCTGCACATTTTCACCAAGGCTAAAAGGTTTCAACAGTGTGATGTAAGGGTGTTTTGGGTACTGCACCCATTTTCATGAACTCCACTGGTGAGACTTCAGGATCCATGAAGTCAATGGTCTTTATGTTGCTGGCTTCCAAATAATCCTTCATTGCATCCTGTTCAGTTTCCTCATCCATATCCATTTGCAGAACTTTTATTTTAGCAGCTGATGCTGCAATTTCTGTGTCCAACTCCATTTGTTCCAATTTGGCTTTAAGTTCAGCTTCTTGAAGTTTTAAAGCGTGTTTTTCCTTTAATGCGGCCGCCCGGGCCATTAGAGCAGCCTTCTCGCAGCAGCTCGTTTACATGCAGATGACAGAGGATTGAGCCTTTGATCCTTTTGAGACACATTAGAAATGCCGTCAAGCGGATTGATTTTTGATTGAGCCATGTGTTCACTTTTCCACACTGTGGACTGGACTCATACCAGTCCACATGATCCTCCTCTCTCTCCTCCTTAGATAGGAGCTTTTGCACAGAATGATGAACAGTTTTAAACTGATTGACAGCTTGATTAAATGTTTCCACACCTTCCACCACAATATCCACATTTCCACCTTCCAATAGCAATGTTTTTATGTCATTCATTTTCCTTGTGCATGATCCCAGTTTCCCTCTGCGCGATGCTTTGAGGGATTTTAACGTTGCTTCTGCATCAGCAGCAGTCTCGGCCCTCTTGGGTATGTCCGACATATCTATACACTTTATTATTGTGGCAGGTGGCACCAAGTGAGGAAGGGGAGGTGCAAGAGTTACGGGGCGGATATAAATACACCTACCTGTAAACGGAACCTATTTTGGTTTGGTGGTCGGTTCCAGTCGGGAGAGTGAGGCAGGTGCACACCTCACTCTGTGCGGACAGCGGATCAGCGGCCATTAGCTGTTTCTTGCCGTTTCTTTTTTTTTGTTTATTATTTTGAGTATAAGACTTTGTCTAGTCCGCCTGGCAAGTGAGCCGGTGATGGGCAAGAAGATCTGGGTGTTGCCCTGGGCGGACTAGTTTTCTTTCTTTTCTTTGTTTGTTTGTTTTGTTTGTTTGTCTCAATCTGCCCTCAATCCCTACTATCCAGTCTAAGGTAAAAGTTCAGTCAAGTCATCGAGGCAGGCATAAGTTGGTGTGGTTATACCGTTTGCAGTGCCTTAAATTGTGTGCAGACCTTAAGAGTGTTATATCCCAGTGTGCGGGTTCAACTGTTTGCAGTGCCTTTAATTGTGTGCGAACCTTAAGAGTGTTATATCCCAGTGTGCGGGTTCAACTGTTTGCAGTGCCTTTGTTTGTGTGCAAACCTCAAGAGTGTTATATCCCAGTTGCTGTGATTCAACAGTGTGTCAACAGTTGTTGTAACGTTTACCACGAGTGGCTTGATTAATTTTCCCTTGCCTTGATAGATGTTGATGACTAACCATAGAAATGCAAGTAGGCCTATGACTTGTCAAGCAGATGAATGTTTAATAAACTTATTTAACCTTATTCCCTGGACCGGTATTATTTCTGCTAAATTATCCTATGGCGGGTGTAACATTTTGGCGTTGTCGGCAGGACTAGCAGAATATTAATAAGTTGTCTTGTGGGGTTGAAAGCAGTTTGAGTTTTGTGGTTTGTTTTGTGTTTGATTTGGTTATTTTAACGGCAAGAACAGCTAGTGTGTCAGGACCACGTGGGGTAGAGGACACAAGATCTTGTCTTCTCAGCTCCGTTAAGGCATGGAGGAGGCGCAGAGGGAAACGATGGAACAGCGCATGCAGGAGCTGGAGCAACAGCTACAGAGACTGTCTTCATCCACTTCCCTACCCGGACCTTCAAGTAGCTCTATGGACAGCGTTGGGTCAACTTCTCCAGAGACTGAGGGGGGGACACGGGTGGTGTACATTCAACAGAGTGAGAAGGTACCAAAGTTTTCTGGTGATGTGGAGAAGGTTGGCTCTCCTAATCTGGAGGAATGGATTGAAATAATTGAGAGCCATATACAGTTAAAAGCCTCTGAAAAAGAGAAAGCTCTGTGTGTGTATAATCATCTAGAAGGGGCCGCTCGCATAGAGGTTAAATATCTGCCTAAACTGGAGAGGGAGACTGTTGACGGTATACTCAAAGTTCTAAGAGAAGTATATGGTTGCTCACACTCATTAATCTCTCTTCAGCGCAGGTTGTTTAACCGTAAACAACGTGAGGGAGAGTCATTGTTGGACTATTCCCATGCCCTTATGTCCCTAATGGACCAAATTGTGGAGTCAGATGAACAAGCTAAACCTAAAGCTGAAAAGGAGCTACGTGACCAGTTTTGTGAAGGTGTCAGAGATCAGAATCTGGGCGTCAGATTAAGAGACAAGGTCCGTTTGCACCCCCGGTGGACAATCCGAGATGTGCGCAGGGAGGCCATTGAATGGACACAACAGTGTGAAGGACAGTCTTTTAAGCAAAAGGAGAGTCAGTCTTCTCTACTCTCCAATGAATGTCAGGCACAGGTATCTTGTGAAACAATTGAAAAATCAAGTTATCCTGAACTAAAAGCTCTTATTGAAGCCCAACAGAAACAATTGGACCTGCTGTTGAAAACAATCAAACCCCCAAACCAGGAGGGTGAGTTTCAGCCTCAATTTAGAACTAGGGGCCAGCCTAATGGAAAGCCAAGGTGTTTTCGGTGTAATCAAAAAGGCCACATAGCACGCTATTGTACTGCAGTCCTCCCTAAAGCTACACTGCCTGACAGAACACCCCAAGGCAGAGAACAGGAGCCTGCTACTGAACATAGCCACACACACCTAG
This sequence comes from Urophycis tenuis, assembly GCA_036785325.1. NCBI lineage: Eukaryota > Metazoa > Chordata > Actinopteri > Gadiformes > Phycidae > Urophycis > Urophycis tenuis. The sequence continues at coordinate 4,245,985 of JAXIVH010000022.1, read as the reverse complement.
AGACAAGCCTCGACCCAAAATCAGATCCAGCAGTTATGTCCACATTGGTGGGGAAGTGCCCAGTAGTTGACGGTAAGATGGGGGGAATTGTCGTTCCATCATTGTTAGATACTGGTTCTATGGTGACAACAATCACTGAAAGTTTTTTTTAAAAACATTTTGGTAATTTTTCAGATTCTCAACTACAGGATTGTGCTTGGTTAGACCTCAGAGCAGGGAATGGCCTAGAACTGCCATACTGTGGCTACTTAGAACTAGACATCACTATACTGGGAAAATGTGTCTCACAAAGGGGGGTCTTGGTAGTGAAAGATCCAGAGGACTCACTTATGCAGAACAAGAAAAGGCAGGTCCCAGGATTATTGGGGATGAATGTCATAAAGGGTTTTTATCATGAGTTGTTTGTACAGTATGGCCCTGACCTGTTTGAGGAGTCTACTGTAGCAGAGGCCCCACAATGGAGACGTGCCCTCAGACATTGCCAAGTGGAGGAGACGATAGCCAACTCCCCTGAGCCTTTCAAAGTGCGTGTGAAAGGTAAGAGCCCCATTTGTTTAGCAGCAGGTACAATGACTATGGTCCCAGTGACATGTCCCAAGGTCCCCTCACAACAAAATATAGAGTTTCTTGTTGCGCCACTACAACAGGAAGAGGGCGAACTACCAGAGGGGCTGTTAGTTTCATCAGCATTAGTAGCATCTCAAAGAGGAGAAATGCATGTACCACTTACTAATGTTGGCAAATCTGATGTTTGGCTCCATTCACGGAGAGTGATTGCAACAGTGAGCATGGCAACTATACTACCAGAACACACATCTCAGGTTGAGTGTTGTAGGGGTGTCAGTAGTAATGAGTGTGCAGCAACTGTATCACACTGGGGAACTGAGAATGGGGTTGGGCGTGGTTGGGAGGTGCCTTATTTTGAGGGGTTGAATGGAACGGAGCAACGACAAGCAGCAGCCTTGCTTAATAAATATAGTGGCCTGTTCGCAAAGGACGAAGTTGATCTAGGTTGCACTAATCTTATTCAACATGAGATCCCCTTATTGGATGATACTCCAATACGCCAGCCATATCGCCGTATCCTCCCTTCCCAGTATGATGTGGTGAGAGCCCATATCAAACAGCTCTTGGACAGTCAGGTCATTAAAGAAAGCAGCAGTCCATATGCATCTCCTATTGTATTGGTACAAAAGAAGGATGGTGGGATTAGGTTGTGTGTCGACTATCGCCGCCTGAACGCTAAAACTAGGAAAGATGCGTTCCCTTTGCCACGGATTGAAGAGTCACTGGATGGGTTGGTGGGCGCAAAGTGGTTTTCTACCTTGGATTTAGCCAGTGGCTATAATCAAGTTGAGATGGCTGAAAAAGACAGGGCAAAAACGGCATTCTGTACACCCTTTGGATTGTTTGAATTCAATAGAATGCCGTTTGGTCTGTGCAATGCCCCGAGTACGTTTCAGCGCCTCATGGAGCGCATGTTTGGAGACTGTCGATATCAATCTGTTCTGTTGTATCTAGATGATGTTGTTGTATTTTCTACCTCTATCCAGCAGCACCTAGAAAGACTGGAGGAAGCGTTCTCTCGGCTACAAACACAAGGGCTTAAAGTTAAATTCTCTAAGTGCCACTTTTTCCAACGACAAGTGAAATACTTGGGACATGTAGTGTCAGCTGAGGGTGTGGCAACAGACCCAGATAAAGTAGCAGTGGTAAGAGACTGGAAAACCCCCACTAACCTTGCTGAACTTAGGTCGTTCCTGGGCTTTGCCAGCTATTATAGGCGCTTCATATCAGGGTTTGCTAAGTTGGCTGCGCCTTTGCATCATGTGGTGGCAAAACTAAGCCCAGGTGTTTCAAAGGGTAGGACCCCCAAGAGGGCTCTAGGCCCAGTTTGGACTACAGAGTGTGAAGAGAAGTTTTGCCAGTTGAAGAAAGCACTAGTCTCTGCACCTGTGTTGGCATATGCAGATTTCCAAAGACCTTTTATACTGGAGATAGATGCGAGCCATGCAGGTCTAGGGGCGGTCCTATCGCAGGAACATGGAGGAAGGCTTAGGCCAATTGCATATGCCAGCCGGGCGCTCAAACCCACTGAGAAGAACATGCAGAACTATAGTTCTATGAAACTAGAATTCCTGGAACTTAAGTGGGCAGTATCCGAAAAGTTCAGGGGGTATTTGCTTGGGGGCATCTGTACTGTGTATACGGATAATAACCCACTCAGCCACTTGAATACAGCCAAGCTTGGTGCAGTAGAGCAACGATGGGCAGCCCAGTTGGCACCATTTAATTTGATTTTGAAGTATCGGCCAGGGGCTCAAAATGGGAATGCGGATGCCTTGTCTCGCCAATATAAAGAGGCAGAAGAGGACTGTGACGGGGAGATGCTGTGTACTCAGTCTGATATCTTTGTCCTTCCAGGCTGCTCCAAGGAAAACCTAGCAACACTACAAGAGCAAGACCCAGTTATTGGGCCGTTTCTGGAGTACTGGAGGAAGGCCACACCACCTGATTCAAAGGGGAGGGAGAGGTTTGGTCCGGGTACCAAAGAGCTTGCTCGTCAGTGGGGTCGGTTGAGGGAGGAGGAGAAGGTACTGTACCGCAGTTTTCACTCTCCAGATGGTGGTAGAGAGACCTATCAGCTTGTGCTGCCTAAATGCTTGCAGAAGGATGTCCTTACCCATTTGCATGATAACCATGGACATCAGGGGGTGGAACGGACTTTGCACTTGGTGCGTTCTCGTTGTTATTGGCCCCATATGTACAGAGATATCGAAAAGTGGTGTCAACAGTGTGGGAGATGTGTTTTGGCTAAAGCTGTTCAGCCAAAAGTTAAGCCTTTTATGGGCAGTTTGCAGGCTTCACGGCCTCATGAGATCCTGGCAATAGATTTCACGGTATTGGAACCTGCCTCCAATGGAAAAGAGAATGTGTTGGTTTTAACAGATGTGTTCTCTAAATACACTCAGGCTATTCCCACCAAGGACCAACGAGCCAGTACAGTGGCAGATGTCCTGGTGAAACACTGGTTCCAGTTGTTTGGCCCACCTGACCGTATCCATTCAGACCAGGGGAGGAACTTTGAGAGTAATTTGATCCGGCAGCTATGTAAGGTCTATAAGATTCAGAAAAGTCGTACTACTCCATATCATCCCCAGGGGAACGGTCAGTGTGAGCGTTTTAACCGTACGCTACATGACCTACTGCGCACTTTACCCCCAGATCAAAAAAGATACTGGCCACAGCATCTCCCTCAGGTGACCTATGCCTATAACACCACTGTACATCAGTCCACAGGCATGACCCCTTACTTTATCATGATTGGGCGAGATCCACGGTTGCCTGTAGATTTTTTGCTAGGAGCAGAGGGGGAGGAGTCGGAGGAAGGGCAGGAAGAAGACTGGGTACAGAGGCATCAGGAGTTGCTGGAAGAGGCTTACGACCATGTACGTCAGCGGTTGGATGCGAGGAGGCAACACAGGGACCAGAAACAGGAGGCTCAAGTGAGAGATCCATCTTTAATGGAGGGGGACCTGGTGTATGTCCGTAATCACGCAGTGAAAGGCCGTAATAAGATACAGGACATGTGGGACCCAACCCCGTATCGGGTGGTGCAATGCCCCTCAGATCGCGGCGTTGTTTACTCCATCACCCCTGCAGACCAAGGTGGGCCGGTGCGTCAGGTACACCGGACTGAGCTGAGAGGTATGCCTGAGGGTGGCCTGAGGACGGATGCCGACCAGGAGTCAGGAGACGAACAGGAGGAAGCTGGAGACTTGGAAGAAACCAATGCCCCAGGAATGCTGGCTGTTGACCCCATGTCCGAATCAGATTTTTGCCCACAGGAAATGGTAGAAGAGCAGGATGTGGAGTTGGAGGAGGCTGCAGCGGTCAGGGAGGGCCCTCGTAGGTCCACTAGAAGTACTGCAGGCAAGCATTCAAATCCCTACCATTTGCCTCAAACAGTGAGGTCAACGGAGGTTATTCAGGGTAGCTAAGTTTGGTCATGCTGAAGGGTTACTGAATTGCATATTTTATTTCAGTACATCGTCGGGGCGCCGATGCATCTTTATGGGGTGATATGTGGCAGGTGGCACCAAGTGAGGAAGGGGAGGTGCAAGAGTTACGGGGCGGATATAAATACACCTACCTGTAAACGGAACCTATTTTGGTTTGGTGGTCGGTTCCAGTCGGGAGAGTGAGGCAGGTGCACACCTCACTCTGTGCGGACAGCGGATCAGCGGCCATTAGCTGTTTCTTGCCGTTTCTTTTTTTTGTTTATTATTTTGAGTATAAGACTTTGTCTAGTCCGCCTGGCAAGTGAGCCGGTGATGGGCAAGAAGATCTGGGTGTTGCCCTGGGCGGACTAGTTTTCTTTCTTTTCTTTGTTTGTTTGTTTTGTTTGTTTGTCTCAATCTGCCCTCAATCCCTACTATCCAGTCTAAGGTAAAAGTTCAGTCAAGTCATCGAGGCAGGCATGGTGTGGTTATACCGTTTGCAGTGCCTTAAATTGTGTGCAGACCTTAAGAGTGTTATATCCCAGTGTGCGGGTTCAACTGTTTGCAGTGCCTTTAATTGTGTGCGAACCTTAAGAGTGTTATATCCCAGTGTGCGGGTTCAACTGTTTGCAGTGCCTTTGTTTTGTGTGCAAACCTCAAGAGTGTTATATCCCAGTTGCCGTGATTCAACAGTGTGTCAACAGTTGTTGTAACGTTTACCACGAGTGGCTTGATTAATTTTCCCTTGCCTTGATAGATGTTGATGACTAACCATAGAAATGCAAGTAGGCCTATGACTTGTCAAGCAGATGAATGTTTAATAAACTTATTTAACCTTATTCCCTGGACCGGTATTATTTCTGCTAAATTATCCTATGGCGGGTGTAACATGATGAAGTTTGTTTGTTTTATGTAGGCCTACGTGTGTCACGGACCGCAGTGTGCGCTGTTCCTTATTGCCCTTTATACAGCGCAACACAGTTTCATATTACACGGCTTGCATCCACAGATCGTCAGGTATTTAATTCATCATTCCATTTTAATCACCGCAATCATCTTATATAGGCCTATTTATCCCGACATCACGTTGTCCGCGCTGTGTACGGGTTAATTCATGAACTTTTTCGTTTACTCACGACCGGTCCAAGTTGTCCGCTCGGGTGTGCCATTCCTTCCGATGCGGGGTTTATCCTCTTCGTAGCGGAGTTTTTTTGACTTGATATACTGGCCTTTTGTGAGATTAGAAGCCACTATGAGCGGGGTAGATGACGCGCAATCCGTAATCAAAACAAAGCAATCGCTGAGTTGAAGTTTAAACAAAAGTGCTTCATTAAGCAAAGCTTCAAACAAAATAATTATTTTTAACTCGCTATACTTTTAAACAAACATTTGCGACTTGCGGTCAAAAAACTGTCCCACTTCCCCGTCTCACGCATCTATTTCACAGACCCGCAGGTGATTTAAATCCCTTCATTAGGTGGTGAATACAATAATAATCCTGGCCTACAGGGGAAGCCAAACAGAATACCATCTTAATTAACCATAGCCATAACAATTATGATTTCCATTTCATTATTTCCATTATGGCTCCGACAATATGCTTCAAACAATGTTTGAAAATACTACTCTTCTTGACAAGATCCAAGAAGCCAAACCATCAAGTGACAACTGGTCTGTCACTTTTCATTGTCATTTCATTGTCATTTTATCACTTTATATTTCATCACTTTATATTCATCACTTTATACACTTTATATTTATCCTCAGGTCCCTTTTGTTTTTGTTTTTCTATTTTTATCTTTTTTACCTTATATTCACTCCAACAACCTCATGTCATTTCATTCCGTTAATTATCATTATCACCGTCAATCCGTATGTGTGTACATTGTTTTCAGTATGTGTGGGCCATATAACTATTTTTATGGCCTCTTAAGTTAACTTCTCCTTTCTAGCCATCTCCATTTTTTTGTTTTGTTTTAAAAACAAAAATTTGAATGCACTATTATGGTGGTAGCTGCTGTAATTTCGTCATGTCTTACGATGTGATGACAATAAACCTTCTTGTATCTTGTATCTTGTATCTTGTATCACCACTTGGTATGTACATGTCCTATGAAGATAACATGGGTTGTTGTCAAAGGCAAAATACCTGAAATTGTCATTGATTTTGTACGTGGATTCCAGTGAAATAGCTAATCCTTTGGGGATGGCCAACAAGATCCACAAGCTTAGGGCAGTATACTGGTTGCCCACATTTCGATATCAGCATTCGGATAGGCTTGATAAACCACAACCAATCCAAAAGAGTTTTGCAGCCAAACTAAGCATTGGTGGGAATGGACATGAACATTCAACGTTGCTGAGGTTATTCCCATTCATGCTAGGAAGTAAAGTCCCTGCATATATGGATGGATGTACCTTAAAGAAATTGTACAGCTGATGTTGTCTCCATCTTTGACAGAGGAATCCATCCAGTGCATGCAGACTAAAATAACCACTTAAGACTGGGTCTTCAAGCGGTGTTTCCAGGCTTTAAACTCCCACCCAACTCATTATGTTGAGCACTCCCCGGCACAGACAAAGCCTTGTGGGCCTCTTGTCTGTTGAATTTCTTAAAAACTCTCGCTACCAGGCATCAGTACATAATGGCGTATCACTTCAGTGTGCCACTATTTTTCAGACCCCACACACAAGCCTAGAGTAGAGTGTCAACTCTGTCGAAGTTACCATACTGCCCTTAAAACACTTCATAGAGACAAGGACAGATAGCCAGAGCATATACAGTACATCAAAGATCTCACATAGATGGCACGGATGGTGTGTTTGTTTCTGCAGGTCATAGTGGAGGAATTATTATAGTTCAGATAGAACTGTGATACTTATATTTCTCATTCAATGTTGTACATATGCGTTGGACACCAAAAGGGACATGTTAAGGCCTAAGGTGGATGGAATTCGTCTTCTATTTGAATGTGAATTAAATTAATGTTATAGGTCTACTACTAGTGCCCTCGTCTGAGTCTTTAAGAAGCCCTAGCCTCATACATAGTGTAATGGTATAATGATGACGTGAGGCAAAAGAACAATATAAGGGTTCCAAAAAAATCTTAAAAGCATGTGACTTGAAATGAATGAGGAGCAGAGAGGAGGGAGAATGTCACGAGGTAGAGATCTGACAATCCAAAGGCTTACAGATGTGTCTGCACTGTGGCGAAATATCAAAATAATGAATTGATCCTCCCATCATCTCATGACCACATTCATTGAGGGAACTCTTGGGGTTGTATTATCGCTCAATTGAAGAGCATGACATAACATCTTGGTAGGCCTACATGTTCTTATATTTTGGAGTTTTAAGGATATGTAAAACAACATGTAAAGAGTGAGACATTGCACACATTTTGAAACATGGAAACTTATTGTAACTGCATTGTAGGTCAAATTAAATAATTTAACAAAGATTATTGGTTGGTAATGCAAGAAGGGGATATAAGATATCTAGGCCTACTTAAAGCCGATCTAGTTAAAATGTATATTCTATTCACAGTATGAATTGTAAAAATACTGTAGGTTCAAATCTGAAATTGACAAAATAATGAATATGAAAGTTACAAAGGGGGTATTTTGATGACAATTCAATAACAAGATACAGGTTATTGTTGGTCTACAGTTGATCCAGGGCAAAAGTGTCCCTCACTTAGTGTTCTGCTAACCTCAAGACAAAGTGGATTGTGTTTCAGGGCAGAGGCATAAGATCTGAGGAGGGTCTTTCTACTGCCTACAAGTGGCCAGTTGAGTACTTAAGCCTTTTGGATTTTGATCAATAACAACATTTTGTGAGCTATATCATACATGACATACATGCAGTATCAAAGTCAAAGTAGCTTTATTGTGATCTTTCTGTAATTGCACATGTACTTTATTATTAGTTGACATTAGTAATTCCTAATCAGGGTTGGAATAGATTAAAAATGGTCAATTTGAAACTCAGCTAGTTCTGCTGGTATTATTGTGTAATAAACCGTGCAGGTAAGGATGGTTCATTATTACAATGCTAGGATAGGGCCTCACAGAGACGGTCTGAAGTGTATCAGGTCATTGAAGCAAATATAACTTGATCTTATATTGGGAATATCAGAATTGTGATTTTACTTGCATACTTTAGTTAATGCAATGTGTATATTGTGCATGTGCAGTAAACATAAATATTGCCATAGCCTACACCCTATAGAGTCATATGCTGTTAGGTCACGGTTAACTGTTCTGTGGGTTATGTATCATAGTTGATGAATTAGAACTAAATATCAACAGAATTTAAGCAGTCATACATTTTCGATTTTCACAAATATGACCCATGTCTTCTACTCATGTGTGCTCGCAATCATAACACTTCATGGTAATTAGAATAACCGTATACTTTTGTTGCGTATCATTTATTATAAAATTAGGGTTGTGTTCGGACTGCATTTGCCTGCAGAGGTTGTGGCTTATTTACGGCGTCCTGCCGCTAGAGGGTACTGTTGGACAAGCGAGTGAGTAATGGTGCACTACAAGAGGAAAGAAGGGACGCTCTAATAACTCTAGGAATAACTAGAGGATAAAGACGGAGGTATCTTGGTAAAATCTAGTCGTGTTGGTGGTTTTTATAAATCCCTAACAATTTATCTGTCTATTTATCATGTTATTTTTATTAATTTCCTTTTTAACAATATGGGATTATGGTTAAATTAAGTTTTTTGTTGTTGTCAACTGCAGTTTGGTTTATTCAGTCGATTCAGATTAGTTTTCTATAGTGCTATAGGCATTACAAGTCATTTAAGAACAAGTTCGTTTCTGGCGTTGTGCATTTTAATGATGACGTAAAGAAAATACTGTGTTTCGTTTCGTAGACCCGGTCACGTGTTCCTTTGCTTTCACCTTTGCTCCAATCTTAATTTTTCAGACGAAACGGAAGGAGCATCCAACTCGACCAGCAGTTGGCTGGTTCGTTTGCTACCCACCACGGCTCGGTAGTACCGGTTTCAAAAGAAGTAGACATGGCTGCGAGACTCTCCCTGGCCGAGGTGGACCTCTGCTGCACCATCTGCTGCGACATCTTCAGGGACCCCGTGGTGCTCAAGTGCAGCCACAGCTTCTGCTCCCCCTGCCTGCGGGACTACTGGGCGCACCGGGGAGAGGGACGCGACTGCCCGCTGTGTCGGAGAGAGTCCGACGACGACCCGGTGCCCAGTCTCACCCTCAGGAACCTGTGTGAGGCTTACGTCAGCGACAGCGCGGAGCAGCAGCAGCAGTCGTCGTTGTCGTCGTCGCCGCTGGACGAGTTGTACATCGACCCCGCTGAGATGTGCCCCTACCACGGGGAGAAACTGAAGCTCTTCTGCCTGGACGACAGAGAGCCCATATGTGTTGTGTGCCACACCTCCCGGAAGCACAAGCAGCACGACTGCTGCCCCGCGAGCGAGGCCGCTGCTGACGTGAAGGTAGCGCAGTGTTGTTGGTTTAGAAGCTGGATTGATCCGTGTCGATATCCCCCTGAGATCCAACCCATTGGCTCATGTCCTCTGTACTTGACATGGCATGTCCTCTTTCGTTCACCTCCTTTTACTCTTTTGAACTACTCTATCACTCTATAGCCTTTTTCCCCCCTGGGTCACAGGAGGATATATCTAGAGTGATAGATTTATAGTGATCTTAACAGGAATATAATCGCAATACATGTCACGCTTGTACCCTTGTAAATGCGTTAGCTCTGTATATGAATGACAGTTTTGCATTGTGCAGTAGTTAGATGCAAAAATACTGTCAGTCACTTATATATAGCTAATTAAACGTTAGCGGGGGTTTTGTCAAGTAAAAGTGCACAGTGAGCCGTCTCTTATTGATTGGCGGTGTGAATCGCGTCCGCAGGAGGAGATGAGGTCCTCTCTCAGCTCCCTGCAGGAGAAGATGGTCGAGTTTGAGAAGATGAAGCAGAACTACGAGGACACCGCAGCACATATTCAGGTGGTGCCAGTGTTACTATAACAACAACAACAACAACAACAACAACAACAACAAATGCTATGACTACTTACTACTAATACTTTGTGGGCGATAGTCTTCTAGTCCAGGGGTGCCCAAACCTTTTCCTACAAAGGGCCAAAAATGAAACTTGATGGAGGGCTGTGGGCTAAACATGTATTGCATTACATAGTATTGTATACTATTAAAGTATAAAGGTTCACCCAGCTCCCCTCATTTATGATTTCATAATATTTAAACAAATGACTCAATGACTTATTACACAATCTGCTCAACCAATGCATTTTATTTTTCGTGTTTTGAAATGTCCTATAGTAATGCCTTTTGTCAGATATGGCCTGGCTTTGGCCCCCTGGTTTAATCAGTTAGATGTTTGACTTCCAGTCAAAAGGTACTGGGTTTGATCGCCCAATGTCCACATCCTACCTGTGTTCAACTCGCTTGAGCAAGGTGGCCATACCTCTGACCTGCTCCTCAATGATATTCACTGTGGGAAAAGAGCTTCCAATAAATAACTAAATAGTTATAATAGTACTTTATTGATGTATCTGTTAATTTGGCAAAGTGCTGTTGCTTTTCTTGAAAAATAAGGAACAATGTCAAAAGTATTGATTTAATAATGACACAGAAATACTGCATATTGCTGTTGAACAAACAACATCAAGCCTCTCAAAAATCACTAAAATAAGAACGATCTGTGGATTGACTAACTGGATTTTGCACTAGTACACTGCATTATTCATTTGTAATTGACTTGATTAGGGTGATAAGATAGTCCAGTCTCGTGGTTGGGTTGTTTAACTCCTAGCTGTGATGTTCTGCTTGCAAAGGAACCCCTAATATATTCCGTTACCAAGCATTGCATCTTGCTAGCATACCAGAGCATTATACCCTGATAGGAATGTTCTGATATGTTGTGTTCCGACACCATTTTTGTCGCAGTATTATATCCTGTTAGCATAGCTGTTACACCCTTGGTCTAATAGCAATGCTTACTTCACAGCATTGCTATCATATCTCAATGATCAGAGCAGAGCAATATGCTAATGGTAACTGGTGGTAGCATTTGTGCTACACGGACACAGTGACATCCACATGTACAGACATCTCGCCATGCTGAAACGCTGTGACCCCTGCCAGGTGCAGGCCCAGTTTGTGGAGCGGCGGACGCGCGAGGAGTACCAGGAGCTGCACGCCATCCTGGACTTTGCGGAGCGGGACAACATGGCGGCGCTGAAGGAGGAGGAGGAGGAGAAGAGTCGTGCGGTGAGGCGGCTGATGGACGACCTGGAGGTCAACATGGCCTCTCTGTCCGACACCATCAAGGCCCTGGAGGAGGACATGGGGCTGGACGGCATTCTTCTCCTGCACGTGCGTTTCTGCTGTGGCTTTGTTTTGACATTAACATTGGGTCATTTAGCTGAGCCTTTTCATGTGCAAGTCGACTCGCAGCAGTGGTTCCCAACCTTCTTAAGCCATGACACCTTTGTTTTGTCAATCCTTCCCGACTCGCACCTGCCTTCCCTAAGTGCACGTTGTTTTATCCCTGTGACACCACACTTAAGTGATGGATGTGAATCACCAGTCTGTCTGCATACATACAGGATTATGTATTGATCAAAATGCATCACATATCTATAGGTATATATGTATAAGCATGTGATCTTCTGTGACTCTACATGCATATCAGGCAACCCCAAGTAGCCTACAAGCTGGCCAACACTGGCTTCAGAGATAGGTCATGAAGGAGCGAGTGGGGTTTAGCGGCGAGCTTGGGGATCGATCCTAGTACGTTTGCCTGGTACCTGAATGTCTGCGCCCTCGCCACTACTCTTTGGGTTCAATCCCGAATGGCATCACCTACTTCCAGCCACAATGAGTGAAGAAGTAGCCTCAATGAACCCTCTCTGTATTCACAGTCAAGTCTTTGGATTTTGGATAAGAACTTCCCTTATTAGGCTGAATCCAACAGGTTTTGTGTTTGTATAATTTAACGCTTGATTCCATTTTGCCAAATCATGTTTTTCAGAAATGCAAGAACAGCGTTGAAAGGTAAAAGTCTACTTACACGTTCTCTCCTGCATGTCGTTGAGTCTCCATTTCAAAACTATGTCGTCACTTTCTCACCACTAAGTTGCTTGCTACTTTAGTGGTCATCATTTGGGCCACCACAAAGTCTCCCAAAGTCAAGTCACCTCATCGTCACAAAGTCATATCTTTGTCTACTCAGCGTATTTTTCCGACTGCCTACACTTTTCTTTAAATGTTTCCAATGGGGACAGCGTATGTGTCCACAGCGGTCATCCTATTTTTTCAGAGCATTTTGCCTTTTTTTTTTACTTTCACGGAAAGAGCCGCCGACATCACAGGCAGTTACTTTCAGTTAATTAAAAAAAAAATTACGTTTCTGCATACTCTGCTTACTGCTGATGATTTTCCCAGCCATCCAATCACAGGTTATGTTGACTGTCAAACATTGAATTATGGAAAACGTAGACTTCACAGGCAGTTACTTTCAGTTAATTTCCAAAAATTATGTTTCTGCATACTGCTGATGGCTATTCAGTATAATAAAGTATAGTATACTAAATATAATATATATATTCAGTCAGTCAGTCATTTTCTAAACCGCTTAACCTCTAGAGGGTCGCGGGGGGGCTGGAGCCAATCCCAGCTGCAACGGACGAGAGGCGGGGTACACCCTGGACAGGTCGCCAGCCTATCACAGGGCTAACATATAGCAACGAACAACCATTCACACACACACCTATGTCAGTTTACAGACACCAATTAACCTAATCCCCAACCTGCATGTTTTTGGTCTGTGGGAGGAAGCCGGAGTACCCGGAGAGAACCCACGCAAGCACGGGGAGAACATGCAAACTCCACAAAGAAGGGTCCCAGGTCCCAGGTGGATTCGAACCCAGAACCCTCTTGCTGTGAGGCGACAGTGCTAACCACTGCACCACCGTGCCGCCCAATATATATATTATTAAATATAATATATAAAGTTATTGCTACAATGTTAATCTAGGAGCTAAGAAGCTCATGTAGCTAATTGCATAGAAACAGTAAACAAAGCCAGGAGACACAGCTGGGTGTTATTTCAGTGCAGAAGCCCTTAATCCCAGTGTTTCCCCAACACCATTGCAGCACATTTCTGAAAGAAAAGATGCTATGTGGACAAAGCCCCTAATGGCCTTTCTCCATTGACACTTTTAGTTGTGCAGAGTCAAACCATGCCGTGCTGATTTGCGTTTCCATTCTCAGTTTAAACGCACCGACCTGTGCCCTGTACAATCACTGGGTTTCTGTGTACACTGCGTTCCTGTGTTTGAGACACATCGCCATGCCTGCAGTGTATGGCCAGAGTTCTCTACAGTTTGATGTGTTAACTGCTCATTCCTGTCACTATATTTGTCTGTTTTAAAAAGGGTGAAGGGTGATAGACAAAAATACAAAGACAAAGAAAGAGAAAAGAAAAAAATAGCTTGTTGAAATAGGATAACATTTATTTTGGGGCAGTCTTGGTGTAATAACTGGACAGTGGACAATATTTCACACAGATCGCTGCTAGATATTCAAAACGCTTTTTTTTTTCCAAACAACAAGGGTATTGTGTGGCACTCTGGGAAATATATGTGTGAAACATTGTCCAATGTATACACAGAACTAATCTGAACTGTGTCTGCTCTCTCAATGAACTATTGAGAACAAATGCAAATCCCAGCCACGCCCCTGCACCCAAACAAACTCAAACGGAGTCAAGCATAAGTCATCCACCAGTCTTCCATTAGTCATAACTAAGTTAGCTGCTGCTTAAGTAATCTTCACTATTTCACATTATTTGAGTAACCCACAAGTCCTCGTTTAGTTTTAGTGTCCGAGAAGCATAACTCTCAGACGCAGCCGTCGACATCAACCGCCGCCCAGACAGAAACGTCAACACATACCTCGCCGCCGGTGTCCTTATCGTCGTCGTGTCAAAGTGTTGACATCACTAAGTCCCTTCTCTTCTTGATCCTCCAGAGGTGAGAGCGTCCCCGAGTGCACCGCTATGCCTCCAGGAACTCTGATCAACGTGGCCAAGTACCTGGGATCGCTTCAGTACTCTGTGTTGGTGACGATGAGCGAGATGATGCATTACAGTGAGTCCCTCTCTCTCACTCCAGAATACAGACCAACACACTCTGGCAGAGGAAGCACCGCCAAGGTTGTTGTGCCTATAGGGTGATCCTAGACAAAAGTTCCCCCCAATATCCTTTCAACAATCCTAACCCCTACCTACCCCTTAAAGAGACACTGTTTCAGATCAAATTCGAAGCACTCTGAGATTTCGTGTTTTGAGAGTTTAAGGAGGGGTGTGTTAGATTAGATCAACTTTATTTATCCCAGATGGGAAATTAGGTTGTCATAGCAGCAGTACAAATACAATCAAGTGCTGAGGGCAAAGCTTGATATTAAAAAAGAAAAAAAAAACTGTATAATACACAAAATATAAACACTAGTTTAGTTTAGTTTAGTTTAGTTTATTTCGAACATGTGCGCATAATACAACAAAATAAGTGAAAAAAAAACAAACAAACAAACAAATCCAATAAAAATAATCAACGCAACAGTAACAATTGTCAAAACGCTATAAACTATATACAGTACAATATACACAATATATACAATATACCCAATAGGAAAGTGTTATCCCTATGGTTACAACCCAAGACTAGTGTTGTGTATGAGAGTTATAATAATCAATGTTGTATATGAAATGTAACACACACACACCATGTAGTACTATAAGTGTTTGGAGTAGCATAACCCTCTCTGCCCAGAGCAAACTCCACACATCCACCTGGTGTCTGGTGTAGACTATCAGCTTTTTCGCTTTAAATTTCGGTCTTATTTCAGTAACGGCGATAAAATGTTGATAACTATGTTGACAATCATGTAAGACATTAACACGTTGAAAGTTAAAAAAAAAAAAAAAATTAAATAAAAAACGGTTTTGGGTTCACTGGCACTGTCTAACCCCCTTCCTGCTCCTTAAATAATTGGCTACTATCGCTCCTATTTACTGTTTAGTAATTTAGCAAATGCTTTCATCCACGGTGACATTACAAGCAAGTCCAGACACATTTCATGAGGGAGCAGTCAGGGTTTTGGGGCGGGGTGTGTGTGTGGGGGGGGGGGGGTTTCAAACCACGCACCTTCCGGCCGCCGCAATCCTCACCCCTCTCCCGCGGTCCCGTCCTCCTCCCTCTCAGCTCCCGTGACCCTCGACCCCAACACGGCGGCGCCCTGGCTCCGCCTCTCGGACGACCTGTCGGAGGTGAGCGACGACGACGACCGGCAGAAGCTGCCGGACAACCCCGAGCGGTTCGACCGCGACGCGGGCGTCCTGGGCCACCCGGGCTTCTCGGCCGGCTCCCACTGCTGGGACGTGGAGGTGGGCGACAACACGGCCTGGGTGGTGGGCGTGGCCAGCGAGTCGGTGCAGCGGAAGGAGAAGGTGCCGTCGGTGCAGAAGCACGGCTACGTCACCGTGTACTTCTACCACGACATGTACTTTGCCGGCACGTCGCCGCTGACGCGCCTCAACCTGAAGACGCGCCCCCAGAGGATCCGCGTGAAGCTGGAGTGTGACAGGGGAAGGGTGCTGTTCTACAACGCGGCGGAAATGAAGACCCCCATCTACACCTTCAAGCACGCCTTCACCGAGAAGGTGTACCCCTACCTCTGGGTGGGGTGCAAGCAGTGCCCCTTGAAGATCATGCCGAGGGAGCTGGCGCTGAAATTTGTCGAGTGACGCCGCGGGGAAATTGTGTAGCGTGAAGCAATCTGAATCGTTTTTAATTCTAGGGTGAATTAACACAGGCTCGGCCAAAGCGCGCACGCGCGCATATGTGTGCGTGTGTGTGTGTGTGTGTGTGTGTGTGTGTGTGTGTGTGTGTGTGTGTGTGTGTGTGTGTGTGTGTGTGTGTGTGTGTGTGTGTGTGTGTGTGTGTGTGTGTGTGTGTGTGTGTGTGTGTGTGTGTGTGTGCGTGCGCACATATTTGCAAAGTGACAAAACATTGATTGTATCTTGAAAATGTATGGTTTACTTCATGTCGCCTTCTGAAGACAAAAGACATTGTGTCACTAACAGAATAAATGTGTGTGTGTGCAAACCTGATTTTAGAAATGTTTGCAAATTTATTAAAAAGGAAATAATGAAATATATTGACATAAGTATTCAGACCCATTGATTACAGCCTCAAGTCTTCTTAGGTATGACGGGACAAGCTTTGCACACCTGGATTTGGGGAGTTTCTGCCATTCTTCTCTGCAGATCCTCTCAAGCTCCATCAGGTTCGATGGAGACCATCCAATCAAGGTTGGATGGGGACCCTCGGTGGACAGCCATTTTCAGGTCTCTCCAGAGATGTTCGGTTGGGTTCAAGTCAGGACTCTGGCTGAGCCACTCAAGGACAGTCACAGAGTTGTCTCTAAATTTGTAAATTTCCCTGTTAGTGGGACAAATAAAGGGTTTACTTATCTTTTTCGTATCTTAACTTAAGATACTCTTGTATTGCCAGCCACTGTCTTGACTGTGTGCTTAGGGTCATTGTCCTGTTGGAAGGTGAACCTTCGGCCCAGTCTGAGGTCCTGAGCACTCCTGACCAAGTTTTCATTAAGGATATCACATTTACATTTAGGGCATTTAGCAGACTCTTTTGTCCAAAGCGACTTAAAATAGTACATTTGTCCGAAGAAGGTAAAACACTTCATTGCTGCTAATACAGCAAGCAATTCACCAGAACAAGCATCAACATTCTAATTGCTAGTGAACAAGTGAGTCTTGAGTCTTTCTGACAAATGTACATTTTGTAAGTCGCTTTGGATAAAAGCGTCTGCTAAATGCCCTAAATGTAAATGTAAAATGTAAATTAGTCTCTTCCGGAAGATGGGGAGTGACTCTGCAGTCCTGACATTGGCAGGGAGCTCGTTCCACCACTGCGGTGCCAAAACGGAGAAGAGTTGTGATTTTGCCGTCCGACCTTTTCCTCCTTTTAGTGATGGCGATACCAGTCGACCAGCTGAGGTATTTGAGCGTGGCGCCCGAGCAAGGGCGTGGGGTTTGACTAATGCTTGGAGGTAGGTAGGGGCAGTTCCATTAACAGCTTTGTAGGCCAGTACCATTGTCTTGAGTTTAATGCGAGCCACTACAGGGAACCAGTGGAGGTCATGGAAGAGGGCTGGATAGCAGGCTATCTCCGTACTTTGCTCCGTCCAGCTTTCCCTCAACACGACCAGTCTCCCAGTCCCTGCCACTGAAAACATCCAGATAGCATGATACCATACTTCACCGTTGGGATGGTATTGGGCAGGTGAAGTCAGACATGTATCTCATGGTGTCACACTCTAATCAGCTAATTGACTCAAAAACACCTGCAAAGGTTTCCTGAGCCTATAAATGGTCTGTCAGTCTGCTTCAGTATAGGCTGCACAATCATGGGGAAGACTTGGGGCTGACCTGACAGTCGTTTCCAAGCATATCAATGGAAAGTCGAGTGGAAGGAAAAGGTATGGTAGAAAAAGGCACACAGGCAACAGGGATAACCGCAGCCTTGAGAGGATTGTGACGCAAAGGCCATTCAAGAAATTGGTGGGAGATTCACAAGGAGTGGACTGAGCTAGAGTCAGTGCTTCAAGAGCCACCACACACACAGACGTATCCAGGAAATGGACTAGAACTGTCATATTCCTTTTGTCAAGCCACTCCTGAAACAGAGATGACACCAGAAGTGTCTTAAGGAGAAACAGGACTGGACTGTTGCTTAGTGGACCAAAGTCCTCTTTTTAGATTTACATTTACATTTAGGGCATTTAGCAGACGCTTACAAAGAGTACATTTGTCATAGGAAGGTGAGACATTTAATTGCTGCTAATACAGTAAGAAAGTCACCAGAACAAGTGTCAAGTATTTCAATTGTGAGGTTAACCATTGTGAAGCTGCCACTATGTCTACAGATGTCTGTTATACTGATTCACTACTGTATATCTCAATATTTCGTAGCAACATGTGTATATATTTCCATAAAATGCAATGCAATGCAATACAAAAAACACCAGATTTAACTTTAACAACAATTCAACTTTAAGTTTTATTTATTTTGTTTCATATCTGTAGGCTACTAATCATATAAGTACAATTTGCCAACTGTGAACAAATGTATTATTTATTGACCAATTCACTCATTAAATGTGTGTCTGTCTATGTATATCCATAAATGAGTTGCAATGTAAGGTGAAATTAAGTAACTTCAGTTGTATACAAGAACCCCATAGCAACGAGCATGAGACTGTGGCAAATCCGGTGTGCATAATTGATTTCATTTATCATTCAACTATCTGATCGGTGTGATTGATTATTGAATTAATATTTGATGCAAATAATTTCAGCTGGCTCAGCCAAAAAATATCAGATGGCGGTTTAATTCGGTTTACCAAATAATGAGCTGGCTTCGGCTGAAACTCGAACTTGAATGGCGCAAATGGCGGCGCCTGTTGTTGGCTTTGGGGTCTAACACACTATTAAAATGAAATAAAAAAATAAAAAAAAACGCGTGGAATGGCCACGCCCTCTCTCAGGATTGGACCATTGGTAACGCCTCTAAAAGCGCGCACGCAGCCCCAAGCCCCGCCCCATAAACAACCAACATGGCCGCCCCCGCTGACAGCGCCATGGAAGTGTCTTCCTTCTTGTCCGGACTTTTGAATGAAAAGTTGTGCCCAAACAATTTAAATGTCTTGAAATCGTTTACGTCTATGCTGCGGCGCCATGAATACAGGTTTGAGAATGTTTAAATATATTTATAATCTCTTCTCTTAACGATTAAGAACCAGTGCGTTGCTATCCGAAGCAGCCTTTATCATTAGTCATTCTGTGTTCCGCCGGTAATGTGATGATGTCTGTTGAAAGACCTGCCAGTTATTACGTAGTCAGGGACATGGACCCTGCTTCATCGATGGTGTTTCATTTTGTATTGTTTTATTGAAGTTGTATTTATTTGTAACGCGTTCATACGTAACCTTATACATATACCGTGGGTTTTCAGGTGATCATCATATAGAATAGAATAGAATATAAATACTTTATTGATCCCAAGCTGGGAAATTGCAATTTAGCAGCAGCATTACCCACATCATATCATGATATGATATGATATATTTTGACAAATAATCTTGGACAGGATGTCAGGCTGGACGGTTATAATTGATAGTATAGTAATAGTATTGCCCTTTTTGAAGGCTTTTTAATATTACTATTGGGATTCTGTTCACACATCATCTCTGACCTTGTTTTCTCTGCTTAGGGAGGAGGTGGAGAAGGAGGTATTCTGCTCTCTCTGGGGTCTTCTGTCCCGTCTCAGAGAGGAGCTGGAGGCCTCCGGGGGAGGCGCGGAGGACGAGGGCAATGATCTCAACCTCCAGCTGATTGCTGAGTGCTTCCGGGCGCAGAGGAATGCATGTGTCCAGAGCCCCCGGAACCAGGCACTGCTCGGGTAACGCCAATTATGAGGGGAGATTCAGACAGAATATCATCTTTTGACGCGGCGCCGTAAAAATCATTATAATCAACATAACACAACTCGAAAGAAAGCAGACATTGAAAATTGTGCGTTGTGTTTAGTCCAAGATGTCCGTCGTTTTCAATTGTTGATAAACGAGTACCTTGGAGTGTACACCCAGATGTATGATTAGATTAGATTCAATTTTGGTCATTATTAGTCTTTTTTAGATATGGGAACAAAATGTTTTCTCTGCTTTTGACACGTCCTATGGTACATAGGAGCAGTGGGCTGCTATGTTAAGCGCCCAGGGGAGCAAGTTGGGGTTCAGTGTCTTGCTCAAGGACACTTCGTCATGTGGTCAGTTGGAGGAGGGGAATCAACGGGATCGAACCGCCGACCCTACGGTTGGTGGACAACCCGCTCTGTCCACCCGCTCTATCCACTGTGCCACCACCACCCTGTTGTGTTTGGCTGAACAACTCACTGATTGCTATCTGGCTGATCTACCTACTACCTAGGTTGACGCTCCCCCTTGGGATTCCACCAATGGATTGATTTTGAAATTCTCACACCTGGTGGATAAATAGGGGCCTCAAATGAAATTGCCGCACAGATAACACATAACGTGTCTTTTTGTGTTTTAAGGGAGCTCAACTTCATCGAGGAATCTCTGAAAGTCATCAGTGAGCTGCAACGCTTGCATCTGCAGTGCCGGGCTGCTGCCCTGGAGCGTAAGTCTCAAGTCCTTCCCTCTCTTGTTAAGGCAAGCTCATTTTCTAAGCCATTCCCAAGCTAAATATAAGCTAATGTTTAGCTTTCACTAAGCTAATGCTAAGTCAGTGCCAAGCAAATGCTAAGATAGTACTAACTCATATTTGTATTATTTCCTGTCTTCTTATATTCATATTTTTGTTGCATAATGTAGCTATGACCAAATGATCATGTATGGTTTAGCGTAAGGTATCGTACTGCTTTGTTTGTCTGCTAGCCCTGCGCTGCGGGGTCCAGTTCCTGGGGAACATGGCCGTGGGGAACCAGCTCTGTAAGGACAACCTCTGGAGGCTCAGCTCCCCGCACCTGATACTGTGAGTCTGAGTGAGCGCAGAAACGCTTGTAGTGTGGTTACACCGTAGCATTGCAAACCGTTTCACATTTCTTCTCCCCCCATTCACAGTGCATTCTGTGTTTTCAAAGACAGATCATATTCAGTGCAACAGTTTTGAACTTGGCAGTCAAAATGGTTTGTTGTACACAGTACTATACAATGGAATGACAAAAGGTTGGCCGTAGACCATTTAAAACAATATGTAACCCTAATACTAAACTTTCTTTCTGGTCACTAACCTTAGGTCCCGTCAAAATTATTAGTCTCAAAGAGTTTGCAGACCTACTTTATACGTTCCATAACCTTAAAAAAGCCTTGTGATATCGATGCATCCTTTCGAGAAAACGTTGGTTTTAGTTCATTCTGCGTCGGTTGGGTCATAGTCTTAACAGTGGTTACTGATGTGACGTTCCATGTTCTTCTTAGAAGTCCTTAGTTGTTACTACTGGTTATGGCCGTCTATGTTCAAGTAGGTGACCCAATGTTCTAAGTGGTCTTACTTGGTTATTGTAAGTGGGTCACAATGACTCCATGAGGTTCTTCTGTGGTGTGGGAGCAGGGATCTGCTGAGTGGAGAGGATGAGAAGGTGGTGAGCTACGCCTCCATGGTGCTCCACACCTGTCTGGATGAAGAAAAGGTGGAGGAGTTGGCCATGCCTGACAATATCCCTCTGGCCCTTCGTGTCATGGAGCTCTGCAGAACTCACCCCGACCTTGACTGGACGTACGTACATGTGTGTGTGCGTGCGTGCGTGCGTGCACGTGTGCGTGTGTGTGTGTGTGTGAAGTGCACTGTATTGTTAAAGGATCAGGCGTGTGTGTGTGTGTGTGTTGATTGATCAGGTGTGTGTCATTAATTGATCAGGTGTGTGTGTTTGCAGGGTTCTGATCGCCACCCAACATTTCCTCAAGTCCTCAGCTCTGGTGGCCAGCATGTACTCTGGGATGTCTCACCTGGAGAGGTGATTCCGCACGTGACTCTACACCGTCTGAGCAAACCTCAGCTAATTCCCTCACCTCAAATACAAGATACAAGATACAAGAAGTGTTTATTGTCATCACATCGCAGGACATGACGAAATTACAGTAGCTACCACAATAATAGTGCATTCAATTTATTGTTTTTAAAACAAAACAATAAATGGAGAAGGGTAGAAAGGAGAAGTTAAGAGGCCATACAAATAGTTATATGGCCCACACATACTGAAAACAATGCACACACATACGGAATGACGGAATGAGAATGACAATGAACGGAATGAAATGACAAATGAGGTTATTGAAGTGAATATAAGGTAAAGAATAAATAGATAAAAGATAAAAAATAGAAAATCAAAAGGGACCTGAGGATAAATGACATTATGATGTTAATTTATTTTATCATACAAACATTTACATTTAGTCATGCGGTGGATGTTTTTTTGTCCAAAGTGATTTACAAGTGAGGCTAAGAACGATGAAAGCGTACAATCTCTATTGGAATAGCTGCAGAATGTAGTTTTCGTATGTAATGAACTATAATGTGATGTAAGGATATATGATTTGACTCTGTGGCCCTGAGCAAACCAAGGCCACAGGGTCACCTCAATGGGATGGAAATGTGCAGAGGGATCAGATCTGTACAACATGAAACGTTCAGAGGCTCCGCTGACATGGATGATTATGATGGACGATCAGAACTGCAGCATATTGTGATTCTGGCCTTTATGTTTATCATCGGGTTTTCATACAAAGAGGGACGTGTTAGTGAATATGAGCAGCTCCGCCTAGCCTACAGTATGTGTTGTTAAAAGTGGCTTTAATCGATATAAGATAAGACAAAATAAGAGAGACTTTATTAATCCACGAAAAGGAAATTGGGTCGCCGTAGCAGCCAGAGTACATATAAATACAGTACAAAAAATTAAGAGAAAATACCAAAAATAAAAATAGAAATAGAAAATAGAAAATAAAATAAATACAAAAATGCAGTGGAATTGTGAAGATACAATAGAATAGTGATCTGCTATATAATATCAGTATGAGATGAATATGATATATAATATCAATAGAATGTAATTAACACGTATCACATATGATGTGAAATTAAATATATGTTTTTGTTAAGGTAGACATATGGAAATATGCTAATACAAGGGAGTACCAGAAGAGAAAGCCCCCAGATATATTGTAGTTGATATGATCTATTGAATCTCTTTTGCTGTTATTTCTGTGCCGCAGCTCATCAGTTCGGTGCTGTCCACTGAAATTTAAGTGAGATTATTTCAACATGTGTTGTTTTACGCACGTTTTGCTGTAGGCCATAGAGAGAGTCATTCTGTGGTGTAATGGAAAAACATTATTGTGACGAATGCGGACTACTTTGTTTTAACAAACCTAAGTCTTCAGACCATCCGCCACTGATTTACATTACATTACTGAACAACATTTAAACATTCCCTCATTCGAGAACAAACTGTATTGTTTACTTTTCTGAAGAAGAAGAATTACTCTTTTGAGGGAAAATTTTGGTCTCTGCATTTAACCCAATCGTGAATTAGTGGAAATACACTCAGCACACAGTGATGGTGAAGCACACTAATCCCGAGGCAGTGAGCTGCCAACAGCGGCGCTCGGGGAGCAGTGAGGGGTTAGGTGCCTTGCTCACGGGCACTTCAGCCGTTCGTACTGAGGTCGGGGTTCGAACCTGCAACCCTCCGGTTACAAGTCCGAAGCCCTAACCAGTAGGCCGCGGCTGCCCCTTTATATATATTCTATATGATAAACCTTGAATGTCCTGTCACGTAGGATGACCCTGTTGGAGTTGCTGGCGGCCCAGCTGGGGGAGGGCGGCGGCGGCGAGGACAGCGGGATCCCGGGGGACGTGGCCACCCACCTGGCCTCCTCCTTCCAGACGGGCTGCGGGGCCGTCCTGGCTCTGGCCTCCGGGTCTGCTGACGGAGACGAGGTAACAGCCACCCATCACATTCACTGTCCGCAGGAGACCAGGAGGAACCTCTGTGTGCGTGTGTGAGAGATAGTAGGGTTGTGTGTGTGTGTGTGTGTGTGTGTGTGTGTGTGCTTGTGTTTGCAGGCCAGAGTCCTAAAACCAGCAGCTCTTCTGCTCATGCCTCGCCAGGACCTCCTGCAGTCTTTTTCACCCATACATTTATTTTCAACCTCCAACTTGATAACTACTGCCACTTTTTCATGTTTTTCAATTTTGCACTCTGCACCTTATTCTGCATTTCAACCTGCACCTTTATCGCTCATTTGCACTTCTGGTTAAAACGCCAACTGCATTTCGTTGTCCCTGTACTTGTACTCTGCACAATGACAATAAAGTTGAATCTAATCTAATCTAATTTAATCAACTGCCAAAGCACCTGAATAGATTAGGTGGATACCTTCATGACACCTTGGGATAAGTTCCCAGAGGAATGCGTGTGTGTGTGTGTTCTGTAGACATGGTGAGGTGTGGTTCCCTGTGTGCCATTTCATACAATATGGTGGTGCGTAGTTCCAAGCGCGTCCTATCTTCGTTCCCCGTTTGTCCTGTAGGAGGCGCTGACGATCATCAGCTTGCTGGACGTGCTGTGTGAGATGACCTCTGACCTCGCGCAGTTCATGTTCCTGCAAGACCACGCCGGCCTGCTGCAGGCCACTGTCGGTAAGCTCACTGCGACCCCCAGAGTTGGGTGGTGCACCTTTTAGACAGACAGACAGACAGACAGACAGACGCTGATTTTGACGCTGATGCTAAGATATATTTGTGCCTGGCCCAAAATATTTGAATAACAACGAACATGGATCCTTTGTTAGTTTTGTATTCGGAGCGTAGAACATTATTTGTATGCTTTGGTACCATTCTGACACCGGCCGTCCCCAGTGAGTACCGACGGAGCTGTCTTTGAGATGTCAGCAATGTGGGAGCCCTTTAGTATTATGTGTAACGTTTCCCCGTTACAATATCTTAAAACCACTTGACCTATGTTATACATTGTGGACTTACATTATCCAATTTTCAAAACCAGAGAAATCGGTGGTTTTATTTACAATAATGGTCTGTGACACGCCAATGCCGTCATATGCCCCCTAACTTCCAAGGGAACACAATATTGTTTAATTATGGATCAAGCTTACTAAGACATTCTGCCTATAAAAAGTGACTCATGCCAACCACTAAGCTAATGCGGTGATCCCACAGACTTCACTTCGGCAGGTAACGTTTTAGCCACGTTTTTGGTATTTGTCTAAGAGAACGATTAGAAATGTCTATGACGGGATAAGGGATTTTTTTGGCATATTGATTTAGTTTTGTCGCCGTTTGGAAATCCATCTTTTGTTATGGCAGAAATCATGTCTACGGACGAGTTCATGTATTTATGTTTTATTCATTTTACTTTTAGTGATGTTTAGTCACATTACATAATTCCATTCTAATGAAATGGCTGCAACCAACACAATGCTGACTTTCTTCTCTGCCATTAGATGACAAAAAGCAAAAAGCTGTAGATGATGTCATGGGGGTTAGCCCAGAGCTGTGCTCAAAGCAATCAAACTAAAAATAAGTTGAACATTGTTGGACATTGTTGTAACTTCATAACATTACTAGACACATTACATAATTATATTCTGCTTGTGGTGGTAGCTGACGGGAATGGGAACATGGATTTTTTTTTTTTTTGTTTTTTTTGTATATTGGTTATTCAACATGTGTATATTCATGCTCTGAATTATAGTGATGTGAACTAAAGATGCAGTGAGTAGTATATATATATATATATATATTTATTGTTTGTTGACTATAGTCAGGCTCTTATTGCACTAATCTATCCCCTGTACTGCTGGTCACTGTGAATTTCTCCTAAGGGGGATTAATAAAGGAATATCTTATCTTATCTTATCTTAGTATGAGAGCTGTGTGCAAAACTGTTGGTGGGCAGCAGCACTCCTCTACAAAGCCATCATTTGATCAATATTTCCACACAATAGACAAATTACAAAGTACCCTTTAATAAACAGTAGCCTAACTAAAATGTCATTAAACCAGAGATGTCTCACGCTTTCAAAATGTTCCCAATGGATTCAAATCTTTTTATTTGAAATTGTGTCCCACTAACTAGTAAATGGTAGGTGAAGACCTGCATGGCCAATGGAAGTCTGACATAACATAGACTGTGTTTATGTGGATTAGACTGACTTTCTCACTGATATGTGTTCATTGGTAGAACCTATGGCAGACTTTTTTTTAACAAACAAACAAAACAACACTACAAAACGAATACATCTGTACTCAGGAGTTGTACACAAATTAGTCTATTCTAGTTGATTTTAATCCTTTTCTACATACTCTGGCATGGCAGTCAGTGGTAAATGCCGCTGGCTACCATAGAAGAAGAAGAATTAACAGCAAGCGTCGATGGCTATTCTCTCGGAATTGGGAGACAATGACATGAGGATACGTCCAAATGAATGTTCGAAAAACGATAGTCGTTACGGATCAGTTGGTGGCTCGTTGAGCCGAGAGATTCTACAGCCTGCCTTTTGCATCATGTCTTGCCTACTGCTGGATATACCCAGGTGGCACCTCTCGTCAGAACCAAACAATATGTCCAGTATGAGAGCGTGTCTGATCTGGACAGTCTACTGTTGTGCGCTAAACGTGTGAAAGAGCATCTCGAGACGACGTCCGAACCCTGATCCTCTTGATTCTCTCTTTCCGATTTCTCTCTTCGTTTTCATCCAGGTCTCCTAAAGGAGGTCCACGCTCTGGGTAAGGCCAGCAAGAACGTCTTCAGCTCCTCCCAGAACTTCTCCTCTTTCTCCTCCTCTGGGGGAGGTGACCCCTCTTCTCCATCCGTCAGCTTCAAGGCCCACCTCATCCGACTCATCGGGAACCTCTGCCATCGTCACCCCGGCAACCAGAACCAGGTGTGTGTGGGGGTCTGGGTGGATAGATTGGTGGATGTATGGACAGCTGGGTACATTATAGATGGATAGATGATGATAGCTCACGTTGAAGTCATTATGTTATCATTATATGTCGTTGCATATATTTTGTTATTATATTGCTCACACGTTCAAGACCTTTTGTATCCGCAAACCTTTATTTGGGCAGATGACTGACATGGTAGTGGGGGTACCATTAGGGCTGGGTACTGTACAGATTTGAACCAACACTGGTCCCGCTACCCAACAGTACCTTTTTTTGGTACTCTGTACTCTCTGTTTTAACAAAAATGTACAAAATAAGTAAAAACTTCTCAATGTCAACATTATGTAATATAGAACATGACACACACCGCACCAAATATACAAATAAAACCCCCAGCCCATCACTGTAGCGTGAGAACGCTGTCGTGTGTCTCAAGGGAAGCACCACTGATATCCTTTCCAAAATCCTTCCCTAGCAGTGCATATTACAGCAAATACTGTAATGTAAATAGTATGCGATCGGGTACTATTGGTTTCACACTAAGGTTTTGAAAATGCTACACTAACGTCAACAAAGACAGTGAACTGACAACAACTTATCCAACTGGTTTGTTAATTATGTGCTCTAATGTTACATTATTTGTCATCAGCCATGACCTTTGTTCAACTCAGCACCTCTCGTGGTGTAGACATGTTCCAAAATTGGGCAGTTGTATCCCAAAACAAGTGTTAACAGATCCCATCGTTGTATCTTGGCTTGTCCAAGGGCACACACACTGCCCTGGCTAGGTAGCTTTCTCCAATATGCCCACAAACTAATACTAATAATACTAAAACAAATCCACAGGTTTGTGTGTTTACTCACCACTGGCACTGTGTATGCTCACAAGCATAGAGACTGAGGCATTCCGTTAGAATTCTGTGTGAAGATAGTGGCTGGCTTATGGGCAGTCTGATAATTATGAATTTACAAAATTTCAATTTGGGTTGTTGGAGGTTGTGTTTTTGTTTTTGTTTTTATTGGAACTCAGCCCGAGCATTCTTTGTTCACATGTCACTGCACATGCTCACAGACAGAGACAGAGACTGAGAGCCCAGCAGTTAGAGTTATTGAAAGCTAAATGTCCTGGTGATGAGCATGGTGGTGAGTTTGGCTTGAAATGGACTGGCTCAGTGAGGACATTTGTGTTCAGTTGAAGGTCTCATTCTATATCCATACAATTGTGAAATAGAAATACTGTAATGATCCTAAGCTGGGAAATTGCAACGTAGCAGCAGCATTGGAATACAAAGAATGAATGCAATGTAGAAATAAAAAGTGTATGTATGTATAAAAAAATATATATATTAAAAATATAAACTAAATATAAACTAATTTTAGTGCAAGTAAATTGATTGAACTGAATGCTTATGCTGTTTTCCAATGAGTTAAAAAAAAAAAAACACCATCTCCTGACTCTCTCAGCTTATTTACATGTTGCTCTGCACTCAGAATTCACAATTAACAGACTGCCTATCTACGCACACACTACACACACACTATTGCCACACAGAATTCTCACTTCACACCTCAGTCTCTGCATGCCCAGTGGCAACTAAATGTGGAATCAAAATTTGGGGTTGTTCATTTGTGAGCACTATTGGAAAAAGCTACCTAGCCAGGGCAGTTTGTGTTTGCTTACCTGGGTTGGGAGCTGTCTAAGGGAGCTGCTAAACATCATTTTGGGGTAATGTGGATGTCAATTTATCCAACTGCCAACTGCCCAATTTTGGAATGTGTCTGCTACGCTAGAGGTGAGCAAAAATCATAGCGTAATGCATAATGGCCAAAACAAAGCATAAAACAAAAATAATGTTAGTTTCTAAAGAGGTAAAAAATATACCTCTCTCAATGAAAAACTGAGAAGCATAGTGTGCTATCATGTTAGCATTAGCACCGGGAAAAACGCACACTCAGGATGTTCGTCATGGGGAGGTCTTTGCTCGACTGAGGACATGTTCTTGTTGAGTCTGCCTTCCATATGCTGAAATGGCATCACTGTGACCTTTCCCTTTTAGGTCAGAGAACTGGACGGCATCCCTCTAATCTTGGACAACTGCAGCATAGACAGCAACAACCCCTGTATCCTTTACCTTGTAGTATTATAGTATCGATTAGTATTTCATAGATTGATAGAAATATATCCTTTACTTACTTACTTACTTTTAGCTGATCGTAAAGATATTTAACATGGCTAGCTTACACAGAAATGTCACCTCCTAATGCAAAATGTAAATGCTTGCTGGTCCACTTGTTTTCCTTGACGACGTGTGCAGTCATCAGCCAATGGGCCATCTTCGCCATCCGGAACATCCTGGAGCGGAACCCCGAGAACCAGGAGCTGGTGGCCGCCATGGATCGCCGCGGCAACGCGGACTACTCTGCACTCAGCGCGCTGGGCCTCGACATAGAGGAGAGAGACGGCGGACTGCTGCTCAAACCAACAAAGAAACACTGACAGAGGAGAGAGAGAGAGAGAAGTAGAGAGAGAGAGAGAGAGAGAGAAGTAGAGAGAGAGAGAGAGAGAGAGGGAGAGAGGGCAAGGTAAGGAGCTCTTGAGAGAGGAACCCCGGAAGAGGGGGAAGAGAGCGAGATGGGTCGGGGACAGAAAGATGGAGGTGAATTAAAAATAGACCTAGTCATAGGTTTGGAGAGAGAGCGAAGAGAGAGAGAGAGAGAGAGAGTGCCGGTCAGCGCGGCATCCAAACGTTAACAACATGGTCCGGGTTTTTAGCGGCCGCTCGCTTGATCGCGTCGCCGACACGACGGGTTCTGTTCTGCGGTTCTGCGTCGGTTCTGGGCCAACGACGACCACCACGAAGGTCTTTTGTTGCTAGCACAGCTGTCAGAACACCACGACAACAAGCTGACCCGGACGTGGTTGTGCGCTGTAAACGGCCGACACCACGGGGGGGTCAACTGCGGTTTTCAAAGCAGGTTCTACCAGAGGTCAAGCGCCCAGTCCGCCTGGGACTGGGCGCCCCAGGGACACCCGAGTCCTCTTTCTTGGACTGAGGGATGAGGGTCGAATCCAGAGACAACGTTACTTCTGCAGGTGACCCTCGTGTTCTTGAATGAATACTTGATTTTACCCTCGCTTTAATCCAACAACAGGGGTTAATAAGAAAAATACATTTTTATCTGAATGGATGATACCGTAATTTTGTCCATTATCAGCGTTTTAGGCATCGACTGGAATGTTATAATCCCATACTAACTCAGCTATGCAACTAACATGGTAACCTGTCATCGGGTCATCTGGTCCGTCAGAGATGGAACACACATTCCCTCAGTGTTATTTTTATTATTATTTATATTATTGGTATTGGTATTATTATTATTTGCCTTGTGTGTAAAGTCTGACCCTGGACGTGTTCTCTAAAACAGGGTAATTCTGATCATTGCACTAAACTAGGATAGTTCATTAAACTCTGATAACTAGCTTAACTAGAATCAATAACCAGGTTGTAGTGTAGCCTTTATGGCATGCAGTGTAGATAAGGAGCACAAGCCTTAGACATTTATTAAAATGTTGAAACTAACAATTATATATACTATGTAATTTCTAAAGTCTCATATTTTCTCAAGACATGCTCCATTCCATACATACACAATGCTAAACGCAACCAAATATACCTGCCGTACCTTTTCTATGAAGTGCTGAAGAGCTCCGCTGGGCTTATTTTTGTGTATAGACATGCACTTGCATTACCATGAACACTCCTCCTCACGAGTGGCTGGGATTGGGAATCAGTAGAGATGGGTGGACGGTGGGGTGTCTCAACCAAGGGAAGGAGCTAGAGATGTTGTATAACTAGCAATGCTTCACCTAGCAATTGAAATGCTTGAAACTTGTTCTGGTGACTTTCTTACTGTATTAGCAGCAATTAAATGTTTCACCTTCGTATGACAAACGTACAAAATAGGTAAGTCGCTTTGGATAAAAGCGTCTGCTAAACGCCCGAAATGTAAATGAGCTAGGGAGAGAGCGGAGGCATTATTCTGCAGAATGGCCTCTTCCTCAGCATCCCCCAATACATCAACCCACAGCCCCCCGAAACGGCACCCTATTTTCACCCCCCCGCACCCCGTTGCTAATGGCTACATGTGTTAAGACTGCGGGGCTGGCGGAAGCTTCCACAGTCCCACCAGCCGGCGTGGCAAGGCGGCTAACAAAACAGCGGCTTTACGCGCGCCCGCTGGGCTCCCGGCTATGCTTTTTAGAGCACGGCCCGTTCGCCACTTTGCTCGCACCTTCACGCCGCCTTCCTCCCCATTCGCTGTACGCCGGTGCCGGTTAATGGCGAGGCCTCGACTCTGAAGTACGCGTGCCTTAAACCCTTGGAACAAAACAAATCACGTGTGATGTGTGAATCCCTGATGCTGTTTGTTTGATGAGAACGTGCTTGGTGCAGTGAAATAAAATTTGAACTGTATAGAGGTAAGTTTTGATTGGTTTTCTCCTGTTTGTATTTGGTGGGAAAGAGACGAGATGAGACACTGAACACAAGCACTGCCGGAATGATCACCGGGATGATGTTGTCGAGTAGAACATCAGCTTATGGTACAAGATGAGTGTATCGTCCAGTAGAATTCATTTGGGCAAATTTGTGCAACCCCAATGATTACAAGTAGGTCTTTGCACAGCTCAGAGTAGGACTTGGGAGTGAGTTACCAAGTCTCATACGGTTTAAAAACCTTTACTAAATGCTCAAGCTGAGGCTTAATAACTTGAGCCTTGAGCACCAGCATCATTACCGTAAAGGAGCAATGTGGAATTGGGACAGCTGAGCTGCTTCAGCATAATTAGAGGTGACGTTGGCTGCTGATGGTCTGACCAATCTCAATCATCAGACTTTGTATTAGGGCTGTAATCAACCAAAGAATCAGTAAAAAAAAAAATGTCGGTTGTGGTAGGAGAATTTTGACACGCTACTACATAGATACCGTAGATAGATAGATAGGTAGATGGATAGATGGATAGATTATGGGTAGCCTGCTTTATTTATCTACAGGGAAAATTTGGTTGTTACAATGGCAGAACAATAAAACTAAATATAATTTTAAAATAAATAATAGTTAAATTGAAAGTACACTAGTGGAAAATCAGATCCTGTGGAAGATCCTGTTATTTTTCACATAGGCTACACCGTCTAGGCTTCACCCTATAATAATAATAATAATAAAGCATTTTAAGGCGCCTTTCAAAGCACTCAAGGACACCTTACAAGACAAGTTAAAAAAACAAGTAACAATGGCATACTCTGTCAGTGTGTGACAGAGTACGCCATTCGGAATAAGTGTGTTTTTAGGCGTAATTTAAAGGTGGAGACAGTCAGAAGTGTGAATGTCTAGTGGGAGAGAGCTCCATAGGTGGGGAGCAGATCGGCCAAGAGCTCTTCTGGTGGATAGGTTTATGGGCTTAGTCCGCCCACGGAAAATTAGACAATTTACCAATCACTACCCTCATTGCACCATGTGTATAATGCTATGCAGATTGGCACTCGTCCCCCCTTTTCTTTCAGAAATGTTACCTAGAAATCTACCAGCATGAGGTCCAGCAGCAGTAGCGTGGCGGATCCATCAAGCCGAAGGCCCTTTTCAGGGACTTTTCTGTTCTTACTCCCCGATGGGGCTTCCTCCTGGCAACGAGCAAACTGGAAGCTTTTGTTGCCCGGGACCGGAGCACGCCGCCAACAGTCTCTCCGTGATCTGCCCCACCTGCCTTGCCAGCAAAGCCACGCTGGTTTGCCAACCTCTGGGGAGATTGTCAGCAACAAGTTTTCCATCAAGGTCATTGTCATGCCCCCGCCGCCCTCTGGTGGACAATTGGCAAGGGGGGACTATTTTAGACCCCTGTCATCATCAGTGACTCATCATCTGCCCTGCAGTTCCCGCCAGTCCAGCACTATCTGACCATGGCAGCCGTGGACCCATCCTCCCTTAAAGTGCAGGTGAAGGCCTTCACCAACTTCACCAGGGTGGAGTGGTGGGGATTCGTGACTCCATGAGTTTGGCAAGGCGTGTCTTTGATTAACTTCCATGTGTGCTGACACAACTCTGGGATCTTCCCAGCGTTTTGTGGGAGATATCTACGTACCCTTTCAAGCCTCTCTTTGGCTTGAGGTAGAGGCATCTTTGGATGCCCTGTCGTTAGAGATGGCAGTCTGTCAAAACCATAGACTGTATATATATATGGACAAACCCTCCGTGACGTCACCCATAGACTTCTTAACAGCGGAGATGAAGCCTAAAATTGAGCTTCTGGGCGCCGCCATCTTGGACATTTCAGTCTGTGTTCTAAGCCCGCCTACCTCCGGCCAGACCAATCAAAGCCTCGAATCCGTGAAGGTCATGCCGTGATGACATATGACAGCTGCCAATCAAGTTGACCACGCCCTTAATTATTCATAAAATAAATCCTTCTCTGTGCATTAAAATAATGGATTCTAAAAAAAATTCACCCCCCTCACAGTTGCCATGGACTCGAACACTACTGAAACACACCAAAACCGTTTTTTGAACCAGGCTGTAAACATGTTTATTTTGGCTGTAAAGTTGGACATTTTAACATGGGTGTCTATGGGAGTTGACTCCTTTCTGCAGCCAGCCTCAAGTGGCCAGTCGAGGAACTCCAAGTTTTTGCACTTCCGCATGGGCTTCATTTTTCAGCATGGAATGTTGCTGCTTGGTCAAAACCAGTAACCAATGTGTAGTTCTTGTGGGTGTTTTTGTTCCTGCAAGCTAGAGCTTCAGGCAACACTTTTTGTTAAAGTAGATTGGCTCCTCATTTATGTGTGAAGCTGGTGAGCAGACTTTTTCCTTCGCACTTCTTGTCAAGTGCGGACGTAGGAAGAGACTTGCTTCTTCCGTCCACCAGCTGCTTAGGATTCCTTGCCCTGGTTGCCGCAAACGCTGGAAAAGTCTTCTTTTGTCGAATGTGCCCCAAGACTTTGTTCCAACAGGGGTACAATAATCGTCTTGAGGCCATTATGGTGAAGCCAGTATGGCATAGCTTACATGAAATAGAACAGTTATGCCATTACAATGCTAGGTCTATGATTGTAGGTGTAGCCTATCATCAAGGTCATTGTCACACAACCGCCGCCCTGCCCTAACTTTGCCAACAATACCCAGTTTGGGTATTGGGTAGAGTACTCCTAACTAACTGTTGGTGGCTGGCTGGGTTCATTACTTCATGTAGAAATAGTATGTCCAGTTAGATCTTGGGTTCTATCTTTGGTGATTCCCAGACATGCTTGACATGCTTAACATTTCCCTCTACTTTGACTGCTGTGATAAAACCTCAAGAAGCCTTTAGCCTACTGCCGTGTCCTTGAGGAAGGCTGAACATAGCTGCCCACTGCTCCTATGTACCATAGGATGGGTCAAATGCAGAGAACTAATTTCATTCCTGGGTCACTCAAAATGTCTGTTTTTATTTTTAAAAAACATCATCAGTTACATAAAATAACAATTAACATATTAGCTCAGGTGACAGAACACAAAGGCAATGAATCAAACAACATAATAATATGATAAATGTTATCAAAACTCTCACTGAGAATGGAACCAATTTCCTCCATTTTGTTTTTGCTGGCAAAAACGTGACCTATGTGATGGATTGCTGTTTATTCAGCTCCCTAAATTCACACACAATATTAGGATCTCAATCTTCTATAGTAACTACCGGAACTGCATGAGTTAATTTCTACTCATGACATTTATTTAGTTGACGCTAAAGAATTATTATATGAAATATTGTCCTTTCTGTGTCTAGTTTTTTGTATAATTGAGTGTGTTGTGTGTATATCTCTACGCTTGCATTTGTGTGACTGTGTGTGTGTGTGTGTGTGTGTGTGTGTGTGTGTGTCAATCAGTATGTATGTGTGATTCTATGTGTGTATCTGTGTGTGTGTGTGTGTGTGTGTGTGTGTGTGTGTGTGTGTGTGTGTGTGTGTGTGTGTGTGTGTGTGTATGCTGGTTGTTTCCCCTCCAACAGGAAGCCACAGAGGGTTAACCTGAGGACAGGGTCTTTTCTTTTCTTTTCAGTGGGAGAAGAAAGGCATAAAGAGAAGAGAAATGCTCTGCCCTGCACTCTGCTCTCCAGCCCTCTGAGGTCCGGCCTCTCTCACACTATTCTAGAAATGTTTCTCTCTGCTCTCGAAATATGAAAGTCATGACAATTATAGGTAATGCTGTAATTTAAGATCAATTAGAATAGATTTAAAAAATAATCATAATTTAAAAAAAAAGCCCAGTCAAAATAGGTCTGAACTGCTTTGTGAATTAATTGCATGACTCAATCAGACATGCCAACACAAACAAACTGAATGACACAGCCTTTTCTACAGCCATGTGAAAAATGACCTGTGCAACTAGTGGGACTTTAAATCTTGCTTAATATTGTGTTTGTTTGTTTTTTATGGCAATTGCTTTTATGGCAATTTTTCTTCTCTGTATTCACCTTATGTGTATGTAAAACCTAATCAGATATTAGACAATGATACTTGGCGGTTTCCTTTTCTCCATAAACTAAATAAGGAGCTTCGTTTGCAAAGACGGTGTTATAATTCCCCAAACATGCATATTTAAACATCGTATTTCACTCTAGAGCTGCACAAACACACCGATTGGCTCTCACTCCCTCCAACACACTGACAATGGACCGTCTATGAATAGCCCCTACTCTTCGCGCGCACTCTGAATCAAACATGTGCAGGATGATGTTGGCTTTTCCCTGCAGAGAAGATGGCCAGTCTAATTTATTAATAGGATGGCCATGCAGTTCTTTACCCATTTCTTACAGTTGTAGGGCTAGTGGAATACACTAGTGGAATCCTCTTACTCTTACCTCTTACTGTTTACTGTTTACCGTTTAATGTTACTGTTCTCAATTTGCACATTTTTCTATTTACTGTTTATTGCACTCGCGACCACCTTAGTATTTTTTTTTTTTTATTCTTATTTTTTATACTTATATTTTTATATATTTATATTTATATTGCATGCTGTCTTGCACCAGGGATTGAGGGAAACGGCATTTCGGTTCTTGTGTATGGCCTGTACATTCATGAAAACTGACAATAAAGTTTACTTGAATCTTGAATCTTGAATCTTCCAAATGTCGATTTTGATACTATGGGAACGTTTTAAAAGTGTGAGACACCTCTGGCTTAATAGCATTTTAGTTAGGCTATTGTTTATTGTGGGGTACTTTGGAATTCGTCCATTGTACCAAACGATGGCTTTATAGATGGCAATGCTGTGACCTGACTGTCTACTGGGTAGGTATACACCACTAGACATGTGGTGATCTTGACTTTAGTTCCCTACAGCCCAGCACGTCGTGAAATTCAGCGGATAACGGATAACATCAGAAAATATGTTCGATGGCATTCTTTGCAATCTCACATAATGGTGGTGGAGTCTATTTTGGTGAATAATTACCGTACACTCATGGAGCCAAGGCACTGACTTGAGTGGCAGAATCTGCCCATGCCCGGCCTTCTGGGCGTTTGTGGTACGGATCGGGGAGTGAGAGTTATGACATTTCGGATTTGAGGAAGAAGAAACTATGTCCAAAACCTTTACCTTACAAGTAAATGAATGAAACGAAAAAATGAAAAAAAGTATTTGTTTTAAAAATAATTGAATACTGCATCAGTGGTGTCATTATATATGGTCAGATACTTCCATGTGTCATTATTTATTTATTTTTTTACCAAAAAAAAGGTAAATTGAAGTAACAAGGTAGAACAACAAATGTCGAGATGTTTTGTTTTGTATTTCGTTAGAAAGGCCGCATCTAAGGCAGTAAGTGCATTGCATCATCAAGTAACAGGTAACAAGTTTAGCTATGTGTGCTATATACATTTTTCCAGTTATTCTGCTTTCCTGTTATAAAAGATTAAGTACTGGACTGAACTGCACTCCAACCAATTGTGGTTTGCCTGCTCTCTTCTCTGCTCCCTTTCAAATACATAGCCTTTATAAACGTAGTGTTTCCTGAGTCAATAAAAAGCTGTACTGATTCAAACACCCAGTTGTTTATTTAGCCTTGCATTGCAGCTCTTGCATTGCAAACAACCAGAAACTCTCCAATTAAGCAGAGGTGGGGTGGAGCTCAGACAGACAGACAGACAGAGCTCAGAGGTTTTGCCAACAGTTTGAGGATCCAATAGTGTTACAAGATTTAAGAGAGTGACAAGCTCTCTTTTCAGTGGTTCAATATTTGTTCAACCCACAGACTGAATTAAAGGGAGACAAAAAGCATTGATTTATGAAAAAATATATGCATTTTGTCTCCATAGTGACAAATTATGTAGATACAAGGTCTGCACCCAACAGTGATGGTATTATTATACGATTTGATTAGTTACATTGTCAGAGCCTGCCAGAGCCTCTTCCCTCTCATTGGTTCTTGTTCTCCTCGACCTGTCTGCGGCTTTTGACACTGTGAACCACCAGATCCTCCTAGCCACTCTCGATGATCTTGGCATTACTGAAACTGCGCTATCCTCGTTCACGTCTTACCTTATAAATCACATTCATTCTTAACACTGGTGTCCCTCAAGGCTCAGTACTAGGACGCGCTGATGGGATTGGAGATTGGAGACTAAATCGGCTTAAAGAATTACAAGGAAATCGATAGACTAAAAATATTGCAATGGATGTAATGTAACATCTTCATGTTACATTACATCTTATCATGTGATGCTAAATGTCACAAACAAACTGAAATGGAGGAGATGTTGGGGGAAGTGTCCCGTTGTGTGTGTGCTAGGGAAGTGAGACATTGTGCACACCTGGCTCATCCATATTTTGTCATCTCCCACTGTTGTGGACTATAATGGGAATGCAACAGAGAAGTTAATCCAGGTCATTGAACGTATCACTTGAAATATGGACAATTTGCGTGGTGCAGGAGTGAGGGACTTGAGAGCACGTAGACCATCCCTTTCACAGTGATCATCTGCATGACCCAGGGGTGCGTTGAAAACATCCGGGCGCCTGCTGTGACTGTGGCAATTTGGCTCCAAATGGACGATCGCTTTAAGGGGTCGATCTCACCAGCACAGACCACAGGAAGGATACAGCACCAGGGAGTGGTCTCCACAAGTGGTCTCCACCACACTAAATAGATAGTAAGGGTCCATGGGGCCAACACATTACAGAAGAACAATAGTCAAGGCACGGAGTTAGGTTCTTACATCCCTTCCAAAGATCACCATCTCCATCCCCGCATGGACAGGAGCAAGGGTTACTTCCAGTAACTGGCATCAAGACCATTGACCCAGATTAAACCACGCGGTAGTAGCTCCTGATCCCTCTATTGAATCGTGTTTGGTGAGTCCAAGTCTGCAGCCTGTTAAAGAACTGGTTAAGATATTGATGTGAAAGTATTGTTTGATTCTGGGTTTGTCTTTCACTGATTTCTGAGAAGGTCTAAATGTCAACTTCAGACTACGTGTCAGCCAGTTGCTGGTGGAATAATGTGACAGTGATCCTACAACACTGTTCTCCTGATCTGGAATCTTTATTCCGAAACTGTGAACCCTTCTAGCTGCCCTGCGAGTTCACTTCATTCATTCTGGTCGGCATTTGCATCCCACGTGGGCCAACATGCAAGAAGCAAAGCGCACCAACCAGATATAGTGTGCAGAGCGGACAAACCCATACCCCTTTGTTATTGTCCTTGGTGGATTAACTAAGGTAACCTCAGCCATGAACTCCGACCAGAGAGGAGAATTATGCTGGATCACTGTTTCACCTCAATCAGTGGTGCCTATCACGCTATCCCCATGCTGCACTGGGTCACTCTGACCACATGATGGTCCACCTGATTCCCGCATACAGGCAGAAATTAAAACTGTAAGGTCCAGTTCCCCAACAGAACTGGACCACCACAATTACTTGTATCTGGGAGCCTGTGATGAAGGGGCATTTAACAGAGATTTTGTCCAAAGCGACTTACAATCAGTACATTTGTGGGGTTCGACATGTGGACAGTTGGAGGGGGGAGGATCGAACCGCCGACCCTTTGGTTAGTGGATGACCCGCTCTGTCCACCCGCTTTACCCACTGATCTACTGCTGCCCTGAGATCCATGATAAGATACAAGATACAAGAAGTGTTTATTGTCATCACATCACAGGACATGACGCGATTACAGTAGCTGCCACAATAATAGTGCATTCAATTTATTGTTTTTAAAACAAAACAATAAATGGAGAAGGGTAGAAAGGATAAGATAAGAGGCCATAAAAATAGTGATATGGCCCACACATACTAAAAACAATGCTCAGACATACGGAATGACGGAATGAGAATGACAAATGAGGTTATTAAAGTGAATATAAGGTAAAGAATAAATAGATAAAAAGATTAAAAATAGAAAATCAAGATGGGCTTATAAATAAATAAATAAGATGGGCTTGGTAGTCGCATGTACTGTGGCATGGTTGAAAAATGGGGGCACTGTGACACTGTTGCTTAACCTGACTGACCAATGCCCCCACCTTCCACCTGGGGGTATTTTACGAGTCAATGAATGATACTTACTCACCCCTGCAGAGGTTTTTGATTATCAACAGGCTGTTTCTCTAACCACCATACTCCCCCCAAAAAGCAAAGGGAACTAAAAAGTAAAGTGCAGTGCCTCTTGGAGGACAGCATCATTAAGGAGAGCTGAAGGTATTGGTCCTCTCCCCTGGTCTTTATCAGATAAAGGAATAATACATGGTGGTTTTATTGACTACAGGGACTTCATAATACAATCCAAAATCTGAAGGCATGTTAGAAAGACTTAACAGGACACATTGATCAATTGGCCAATACTCTCCTGCCATGTCAAGGGGATTGGGACTTTTCTGTTGCAGGTCATGTCACACCTTACTACCTCATGCATGGTGGGGTGGCTTGGACACCTGTGCATGTTGTGCTGGGTCCGCTAGTGAAGAGCGACCTGATGCGTGGCCCCCATGGGAGGCTTTTCTAATTATCATTAAGTGTCTCTCAGTGTTTGGTCGGACGAAGGACAACAACCTTGTGGCAAGTGAAAGACAAAATACTTCTTACGCCAGGCTAAATCACAACCCTTATTATGTGTCGTTGAACGATCTCACAGAGAGGCGTCAGAAACTGGCTCCCCGCTGGAATGGGCCTCGCGTGCTACAGCAACGAATGGACAGGGCCGACAAGGTGGGGGTCACATATCATATTATACTAGCCCATATACATACTAGCCCATTTGTAGATGAGTCTCCTCGTCTAGCGATTATTTATGACCATTTGTGCATGCGAGAACCTACCTGCAGCCTTTTCTTTGGCGGGCCATTCACCTTTTTCCCATCTGCCACATTGCAGAGGGACACTGCCTTGCCTAGAGCTCGTTAGATTCTAACACAGACATGGACTGTGGTTTTGGAACTAGATGCTGGTTCAAGGTGATTCCCCTGAGCTTCCCAGATTCTCCCAGGCTGGGCGATCGGCAGGACCCCCTGTTCACTGTGTGTTTCTGACTTTCTGTGCTCATAAGGGGTAGCATGTGAATATGTTGTAAACTACTGTCATGCACTTCTGATGGGAGTTGTTTGCTACGTTTTTGTTACTTTTAAAATATGTATGAACCGAGTACCTCAGACATAGTCTGACAAGTTTTGATACTAGAGTGCCTATTGCATGGACTATATGAGTTGTGTTTACATGCACAATTCCTTTTTGGTTTGGGTTTTTTGCATTGAAATGAGGGCATTTCTTGACACTACACTAATTGTTGTACACTAACTGTGTGTATCATGGTCATAAGTACACATTTGATGGCCATCCTAAACATTAGACATAAGTTCACTGATCACAATTATTAATCTCTACCTATACGCTTCAGGCAATCTCTTACCTGTCTGTTCATTCAAAATGTGGCACTGTTAGCAATGCGAAATGTGAAAAGTCAATGTTTTCTGTAATCATTGTAAAGGGGTGGTGGTGGACCCAGGTGCAGAAGGTAGTCGCAGACATAAGTAGCAAATTACTTATTTATTTGTACTTACAATGACGAGGTATGGACAGGGAAACAGTAACAGACGTCAACTACGACAAACGACGGCTAACATGAACATCAATCCCCTTGATCCCCCTCCTCCTCCAACTGTCCACATGTCGAACCCCACAAATGTACTGATTGTAAGTCGCTTTGGACAAAAGCGTCTGCTAAATGCCCCTTTACCCTTTATGAACAACGAGACTCATTTAGCTCAATTGTAGATACAGGCCTGTTGGTGGCCGGTGATAGTCAATGGGACAAAGACTAAACAACATTCTTAGCCAAAGTGTCTGTAAAGGATTCAAATCAACACCTTGTAGACACTGTAGACATATTAATACTAATCCTCCTCAAGTTCCCACTTGCTACTTGCAAAGGAGTTCCTCTTCAGGGGAATAAGTCAATGTCACCCATTCAGGAAACATCAGGGTTTTTTTGTTTCCGCTCCAGTTTTTGAGCCGTCGACCCCCAGAAGTTCTGCTTTAGTGTAGTAGGGCTGTTTGATCCAAAATAAGGTTAAAGATGGTCCAGGTTTAGGTATTAGGTTAGAGAGGGCTAACTTTAAGTAAAAGGTTAGATATGATTAATGGGGAATCTTTACACTGTGCTATTTTCTAGAGTACTGCTTCATACATGGGTTGTTTGCCACATCAACAAAAAATATTGGGAATGTTGGGCCATTTGCAGCATTGTTCCCATTTAAACCAATGGAGAACACAAATCTTGGAACAATGACAGTCCTACTTTTGAAGAGATTTTTCTGCGGAAACAGAGTGAATATTGTAAACCGCCAGACATAGAAAGCAGTTCTCTCTTACAAAACTGCTGTGCATTGTGGTTCCCCTGTAGGTAAAGGGGCATTTACCAGATGCTTTTGACCAAAACGACTTACAATCAGTACATTTGTGGGGTTCGACATGTGGACAGTTGGAGGGGGGCATCAAGGGGATCGAACCGCCTGCTCTACCTACTGAGCTACTGCCACCCTGGTATTTGGTTAGAGGTGGTTAAGTTTAGGTATTTGCTTAGAGATGATTAAGGTCATGTCAAGGACTGGTGTATATTTACTTTAACTTACTACATATATTTTAGGTTAGGTTTGATTAACTACAAATGGTTAAAAGGGTAAAAAAAAACATCCAGAACTTTCAAAATTCAAATTTTTTTGTAATTCAGTAATATATATTTTGTCTGTGAAGGAAGACGTTTTAATTCTTTGTTGTTTGAAACAACAACAAAAAAACTGCAAATATTAGACAATTTCCCTCAGGGATCAATAAAGTATGTCTGTCTGTCTGTCTGTCTGTCTGTCAAATATACAATCCAAAACTACTCCTCACATTTGGTAAACAAATTTCCTCAGATTGTTGTACTGTATGTGTGGATGTTGATTTATTAGAGAATGACACGAGAGTGGGCAGTGATTGGTTTGCAATGTTTTGTTTGTGGTGAAGTGGTCTGAACTCTGGTGTGCCAGGAGATGACAGGCAGTGTTGTGGTTAACTGAGAGGGAGGGACAGAGATACCGGACCGGCTGATTCTCCGAAAGAGAGAGAGAGAGACCTACTGGTCTAATTCAGATTCAAGTCTGCTGACAAGCTTGCGGGCTGGAGGGAGGGTTCTGAGAAATGTCAGCAATTTCTCTCGTTTAATCTGTCTGTAACCGACCCTGTCTTTGTTTCTCAAAGCCTGCCACGAGGAGGAAAGGGAACAGCTTTTCTTTTGGAGGTGAGGTCACTTCATTGGAGTGAGAATGAATCAGACTATTGTGGTGCTCTGCTTTTAGGGATATATAGTATACAGCACTTGCAAATATATACTGGACTTTTAGATACATAGTGGAGGTATGGAGGGGTTGAATGAGGGTTTTGATCGTAATTGGTTCATCATCAATATGTAAATGTATAGTTAAGAATCGCTGCATGTTATCAGATTTGACGTCAATAGAAGCAAGGGACACACACACACACACACACACACACACACACATATTTAAACTAGACAAAATTGCTAGTTTAAATATGTGTTTCTAACCATGGACAGAAAATCTGTGTGTTGTATATAATACTTACAGATTCTTTTTTCATGCATTTGTTCAAAAGTTGAAGGGTAAATATCTTGAACAAACAGACAGGTTTGTGTATTTTTGAAAAAGCCATCCAATGTCGTATTCTATGAAAGGCGGCTTGAATAATTGTGTGTCTGTGTGTGTGTGTGTGTGTCCCTGTGTGTGTGTGTGCGTGTGCGTGTGTGTGTGTGTGTGTGCGTGTCCGTGTGTATGTGTGCGTGTGAGTGTGTGAAAGAGAAAGAATGCGTGTGAATGTGTTTCATTTGAAATGGAAAGATGAGAGCCTGA
Source organism: Urophycis tenuis (assembly GCA_036785325.1). Taxonomy (NCBI): domain Eukaryota; kingdom Metazoa; phylum Chordata; class Actinopteri; order Gadiformes; family Phycidae; genus Urophycis; species Urophycis tenuis. Next base: position 4,202,951 of record JAXIVH010000022.1, on the reverse strand, counting down.
ATATTGTATTAATTTCTGATCTATCAAGGAATGTGTTTTTTGAAAATCAATATTATAAATCTCGTAATATTTCACAAGCTGGGACATAAGCACACATTTAACTTCTTTCAAAATGTGTGTACATTTGTTTAGTCATTTTCAAGACTGTGAGTTTTTGTGTTTTTGGTAGAAAGTTTTATTGAATTTCAGCAATCTGTTAATAATTGTAAAAATAAATATTTCGATTTATGTTCTATATCCTTATATTCTCTTTAAATCAATTGTGTATTGTTGAACATTTTACAAAAGGGTAAAAATGTAAACGGACATATCAGAAACTGCACATATTTATTTCTTCTAAAATATATTAATTAGCACTGGATTGTGACCACTTCTACTTTTTGAATATCAGTTTAGATATGTGCTCTATAACTTATATTAATTACTGCGTATATACATTTACTTGATGTTAAAGGACATGCATCAACAATAATTTATTATTAAAAAGCTTTATTGAAATTAAACTTTCTATATACAGTGATATAGAAGATATAGCTGGACAATTATTCTTACACATACAAAAAAATAATGTGCCACTCGGACTAAAAGAGAACATATTATATATATTATACATTATGTAAACTAAAAAAATCCCAATACAATCGATTTGGGGCTTTTTCAGTTTGAATGTGTAGAAATTACTGCGTGTGATAATAAAGTGACTAAATTAACATTTATTTAATGTATAGCATTAAATACCTGTTCTAGCACTTTCAAAATAGCAAGTAGAAAGCATATTTCTACAATAAATCCATAATCATTAACTTCATGAATATATTTTACTACATATGAATCATACTATTATACTGAAAGTCGATCAGCCCCATGGTCTGGCTCCATTCTCATCCTCCATCTTGTCTTCTTTGGCCGCCATTTTGCGACTTAGTCTCGGAGGTTTGAACCAGATCTGTCTGGCTCCTTGTCAAAACCGCCTCAGTACAAATCCATAACCATATGACCTTTTTAAAAATATTTAAATCTGCTGTTTACCTGTGTGTGTTAACTCTCTAAATATGGCTGTATGAATCAAAAGAAATTCAGCAATCATCTCACAAAGGAGCTGTGTGTGTTTGTTTGGACAAACACACCATACCACCCTTTACTTTAACTCAAAACCTGAGGAAAAATAGTTCGCTTCAGTGTATTAAGGTAGAAAATTAATTCAAGGACTAATACTGAATAGAAAGTGGGTCACTTCTCATTCAAAATACTTCAATGATCCCAAGGTTGTTAACATCAGAGGCGCTACGACCTTGAGGAGGACTAAAAATAGAGACGGGAAATAGCAATAATAAAATAATCCAAAATATGAATGCATTTGGGATGTGATAAGTATTGTATATAACTCAGAATTATCTTCATTCACTTGATGTATTTGGATTATGGTTGGTATAAGGCTCTGTGTAGTGAGCACTTAATTCACATCATGGCTGGTTTAGGATGTGAACTAGGGGCTCCTGAGTGACATGTGGCCCCTACAAGTCCTTTGTGTTTTTTTAGCTCTCATAGCAAACGGTCCCCCCTCCGCTACTGGTCTATTGAACCCGGGATCAACACCCTTAAGAGTTTGACCCCAGGGGTAGTGGTGGTAATGGAGAGGTTGTAGTGGCACATGAGGAGCCCAAAGGCAGACCTACCTTCGGGGTATATTGCTCTCCTCCCTTTCCAAAAAGAATAATCTGATGAATGAAGAAGGAACGAAGTCAGCAGCTAGTCATTTATTAACTTCTCACCCGTACGTGTCAAATGGCTCTACTCAATTAGTCTGTACAGCAAAACGAGATGCAACAAGCCGCAAACGCAGGAACTGTTACCAAACTTTGATCTCTTCTCTCTGTATTGAGCAAGAGCCATTAATACTGAAGGCGTTGATACTACCAGGGTGAAGGGGTTCAATTCCTGCTCCCATTCGAGATCTACGTTGCATTGTAATCCGATGTGTCAGGTCACACACAGTGGTTATTTCGATAGCAATTGTAGCCTAATCTCATAGTATTGTGGACACAATCCAGCCATGATCTACATGATGTGAACTATGTAGTTACAACCATACCACATTTGCTGCACAAACCATTCGGTTTACTTAGGATACTAACACCAGAGATAGTTTCCCCTCAAAGGGATGATAGTGAGTTTAATATTCATTTCATGTAGCATATGACTCCAACATTCGGTGAGCCAATTCAAATTAATTGATTTTGAACTGTGTTTGTGTTTGTTGCCAGCACTACAACATTAAAATACCTAGCATTTAATCACAGCAAAAAGACCCATCTTCTTTTGTTATCACGTTTTTTCCAGGAAGTAAATGCAACAATAAGCGAGGATGCGATCACATAAATTAGGTTCTGGTCTCGTTGTTATCATTCCAGCTAGTCTTTGCTTTCAATGCTTTGATCTGTTTGTCTTAGTTTATCTCTCTGAAATAGATCAACTGTAAAAAAAAAAAAATGTTACTTCAATGTTTCATATGATGAAAACATTGTCACAAAGAAACAAATACATATTAAACCACTTCATTATGCGGCGCGATTGAATGCGCGTTTCATCTGTTGTTTTGTCCCCTGAAATATTCAGTGACTGATACTTGGACTAGAGCTGGCCTGGGCTCACATGGAGACCCAGGCAAGACTGTTCATTTGATCTAAGGATCAAAATGATTGAACAATTCTATTAGTATGACGAACATATATTGATAGCAGTTCCTATTTACAACAGGACTACTGTGATTTGCTTCTTTTATTGATACATTTTTCCATCAAATAAAAGCTTTTGCGAAGTTCTAATGCTTTTTTTTTTTTTTTTTTTTTTACAAATAATTAATTTGCTTGTCAAGTTCTTTTGAACCTGTGTTCATGTGAATGGTTTCATTTGGCCCGGGCATCTTCATGGCCTACGCCCAGGGCCCGTGTTCTGACAAACTCAGCTCCCTGCTCGGTGCTACCATGATTATACAAAAGCACTTTAATCGCTCTTTGTAACTTGGCAGTCAGTCAGAGATGTTGTATACTAGCAATGGTTAACCTAGCAATTCAAATGCTTGAAACTTGTTCCGGTGACTTTCTTACTGTATCAGCAGCAATGAAATGTTTCACCTTCTTATGACAAGTGTACTCTTTGTAAGTCGCTTTGGATAAAAGCTAAATGCCCTAAATGTAAATACAACAAACCAATCCAGCCTATTTTAAAATGGTATCCATTTTAACATATTAGTATGATACAAATAAATGCCTTGTTACTTCAATTAAAACAAACCAAAATAGCCTATGCTAGCATAACTTTCTACAACCATGTTATGGATCACAGTAGTCTGAATATCTCATTGTCTACTATTAGCCAGTTCCTTATCCTTAGCAGGTTACTCTTGACTCTAAACTCCTTGGACAGTTAGAGATGTAAAATCAATGTTTTTTTGTGTTCTTTGACATGATAGAAACATCAATGTGTTGGCTGTATTAACACCATTTCACATCTGGAAGTGACTATGGTATAACATATCTTAACATATCTCCCAAACAAGAATCCCAGATTCTGCAATTGAATATAACGATAAAAACAGGGTTTCCCCGTGACGTTTGCACGGGTGTCGCTGTGTGACAGAGGAGGAGAGGAGAAGGAGGGGGGGGGGGGGGGGGGCGAGGGAAGGGAGGAGAGGGGAAGGGAGGGAAGAGGAAGGGAGGAGAGAGGGGAGGCTGGAGTGCCGGGAACAGGCAACGCTGCCAAAGCCGTGAGCGTGTCCTCATGTGAACCCAGCACTCAGCCCTGCGCTGCCAAGCGCTCTGAATTCCTGCCACGTGTTTGACAGTAAACAACCAGAGTGTCCGCAGCACGGCACCAAGTTACACCCGGATTCAATGGGGGTTAGCATTGCACTGAGCAGCACACGATCCAATGCTAAAGTTAGCACAGCACTGAGATAACACATGATTTGATGCCGAGTGGTAACTAAGTGCTATGGTAGCTCAGACTCACTGTTAAGGTTAGCACAGTGCTATGGTAGCTTGGTGCTAGCATGGTACTAAAATAGTACAATATTCAGTGCTGAGTGAGGCAGAGGAAGGGTTCAAAATGTCTGCTGTGTAAAACAACACAATGGTACGGAAGGATTGTTCAAACGTCTATGATGGTCTACTGTGTTCTGATTGGTGGAGAGATGTGGCGAGATCTGAAATCATAGGGTTTATGGACCAATGGTCAGTAGCACTTTTAGAAACGACAAACAAATACAAACATTTTGATCCCCCTTTCTCTTATATACCTAATACTTAGGAACTACATACATACATTATATATGTTGTGTATGTATGTGTATATATTATATACTATTGTATTTGGACATGCTGTGGTGTGGTTCATAAGGTTTATCATTGTTGTGTTTGTTTGCATCACAGTACAAAGTATAGCAGGAAGGAGGCTACCGTATAGCACAGCACAACAGAGTACAGTAGGTGGCAGCCAAACTGCACGCTGAATAACACGAGACGCTGGAAGCTGAAAGGACGAGAGAGAGAGGTTGAATACGAATGTTGCTGACTCTTTCTTTTCTCCTAACTGTGTCTGACGTCTTCTCTGGGGCGAGAGCCTCTCATACAGCCTACATGTCAGTTGTGTTTGGAGGAATGGCGGGAGGAGAGGTTTTGGATCTCACGGTGAAAGTATTAAGTACGGGGGCTAGAGACGCAAGTCCACGTTCTCCCATGAATATCAAGTCGGTGTGCAGCGTCTTCCGAAGAGATTAAACTAACTAAGGATTTGCACTTCACTCTGCTATGCTGCTAAACTAGCCCAGCTCTCTCTCTCTCTCTCTCGCTCTATTTTCCACTCTCTTGCTTTCTATCCTTTATCCATATATCTCTCTTTCACCCCATCTCTTCCTTTCCCCATCTCTCTGTCTTTGTCTCTCACTCTACCTCCTCTCTCTCTCTCTCTCTCGCTCTCTCTTTCTCTCCCTGAAGTATCCCTCCCTCTTTTGATCTTGTTCCCTCTCACACTCCTCCCCTCAATCTCTCTCTTTCTCCTTTGTCTCCTCTCATTTTTTCGCCTATCCTTCTCTGTCCTCTCAATCCATCCTTCCTTCTCTTTGCCAAGTGTTGTTACTTTGGAGCACGGAGAGAGAGGAAGAAAGGGGAGAGTTAGAGGACAGGATGTTTATATTTGTTATGCCACAGGGAAAGCCAATGCTAACAGCTGCAAGCCAGTGCTATGCCAATAGCTAATGCTGCATGTATTACCCAACATTTGTCACCAAATTAGCCTATGTCACAAAATGTGGCACATGTTTTATTTGCAATAGGCAGAGGGAGCGATGGAGGGCAGAGAAACATGGAGACAGAGAGAAGACAAACTAGAGGAAGAGGGAGAGTCGTTGGTGGTGTCTGGTATAACAGAGAGGCAGGGCTGTGAGTTTGGTGGCATGATTGAGAGACTGAGCTGCACATGGTCACAGTAGTCATAGTCCGGTACTAGTAAATGTGTGTACTTGTTGTGTTAAGCCTGCCCTTGGTCACCCCCCCCCCCCCCCCCCCCCCCCCATCCCCTTCCACACACACACATGCACGCACGCACGCACGCACGCACGCGTGCACACACGCACCCACGCACGCACACACACGCATGCACCCACGCGCACGCACGCACACACACACACACACACGCACACACACGCACACGCACATGCACACGCACACGCACACGCGCACACACACTCACACACAACGGCTACATGGTCACAGTAGTCATAGTCCGGTACTAGTAAATGTGTGTACTTGTTGTGTTAAGCCTGCCCTTGGTCACCCCCCCATCCCCTTCCACACACACACACACACACACACACACATGCACGCACCCACGCGCACGCACACACACACACACACACACACACACACACACACACGCACACACACACACGCACACACACACACACTCACTCACACCCACGCACACACACACACACGCACGCACACACACACACACACACACACGCACACACACACGCACACACACACACACACACACACACACACACACACACACACACACACACACACACACACACACACACGCACGCACATACACAACGGCTCACACCCATGTGCATCACACATGGGGTTGAATGATGCAACATCTCTCTCTCTCTGCCTGGGTGCGGTGTGAGATCGCTGCAAGTCTTTCTAAACTTTAACATTTTCTAGCTTAATTTTTATTTGGGGGGTTTTTTTGTGTTCAACTTTTCTTGTTTAATATGTTTTAGTGGCGGCGTTGTCAACCTGGCGGGGCAAAATGTCCACAGTTATGAGCCCAGGTGCAGACTATGAGAAGCTAATGAGCTCTGAGGCTATTTTGACCATTTTGCTATACTTGTATAGTTTTTTTTCAGCACAACCTCGGCTATATTTCCTGACCATTCGTCCATCTCTTTGTGATACTGGACGTGATATTTTGGCTCGTCTTCTCACTTGGAAAAGTTTACTTGTGCTGGCTTAAGTTCGCTGTTAGCATATTTACTCCCTTACAGACCCCCGCTTCCAGCAATATGATTGGTGGAAAAAAAAGCAAAAGAAAGTGCAAGGGTCCTTTTCACCCGTTTTCGTAAAGCAGTGAAAATGACGATTGCTTTAGTTACTTAGCTAAGCGACATTAGGTCGAATGGAATTGTGCTGTTAAAGTTGCTAGACATCTTTGACAATATGGTAGGTACACAGCCAATGGTTCTCATGCCAGATTAAATTGTGCTGTGCAATACTAAAGGTGTGGGGTCTATTTATTAAATGAGCATGGCATTGAACTCAAGTAGGGTTACCCTGCATTCTGATTTCACCCCTACTTGGTAAAACGTGACTGCTTACACCTGACTACTTGACCATCCATTTCTACAAAACCACAGGGGCAGCCGCGGTCTACTGGTTAGGGCTTCGGACTTGTAACCGGAGGGTTGCAGGTTCGAACCCCGACCCCAGTACGAATGGCTGAAGTGCCTGTGAGCAAGGCACCTAACCCCTCACTGCTCCCCGAGCGCCGCTGTTGGCAGCTCACTGCCTCGGGATTAGTGTGTGCTTCACCTCACTGTGTGCCTCACCATCACTGTGTGCTGAGTGTATTTCCACTAATTCACGATTGGGTTAAATGCAGAGACCAAATTTCCCTCACGGGATCAAAAGAGTAATTCTTCTTCTTCTATCTGTATACTAAAGATTTGACGTGAGGTTCGGCGACAAAGGGAAGTCTTAAAGGTACTCAGATAGGAGGGAGAACATATTTTACAAGGTGCCGCGCTACCCTTAGCCGGACCAAAGTGCCTTGAGACACACCGGATAAATCTATCAGCAACAAAAGAGCAAACAATGTGTGACACATCAGCGACGGCCAGCCTGTTTGTTTAAGAGAATGACTCAGTGGCGCTCCTATTGGACGCCACGGTGGACCGTTCTCCTATTAAACCCGCCCCGTTTTAGATAAAGGGTTATGATTGGCCTGCCGAGGTATACTGGAGATGTTTGAATGGGAGGTGCGCCAGACGCATATAGAACATGACTGTGCAGATTGGACTGGTACCCAGGACCCTACTAACTACCGCAATGCATTAATATCATCATCATCCTACCAAAAAACATGTTCACAGGCAGCATCACCTACAGTTGTTTGTGCTTCTTTGATGCCCTAGGTCTGTTATTTGATGTGCACACCTGTTTTTGCCATTACGTTCTTGACATGAGTTCATTTAGTAATTCACAGCATAGCCTGATTAATCATCTGATGATTTGGAAAGTATCAATTATACTTGATCTTGATTTATACTTTGATCTGATAATTTTCCTAATCACTCTACTACCCCTTGTGTAGGCATGGTCAGAGCTTGGCATACATTTACTCCTGATATACACACATTCTCAGGCACCAGAACAAACGGCTGAATCCCGCATTTGCCTCAGAAAAACATTTGCGTGCAACTTTGCAAGCACAGATTTGTTTGTACTGTAAAGAAAAGCCACAGAGGGGCACAGGGTTCCAGACAGAGGGTTCCAGACCGCAGGTCACTCCAGACGCACCACCTTATTCAGACAATAAATGACATCACTGTTCCGAGGAACACACTCCACTCAAAGTGATGCGTGTCTATCCAGTTGTGTGGGTGGGGGGCTGTGTTTCACACTCCGCTCTAGTGTCTTCTCTTACTCCCCAGCTACTCCCTGTGTGGTTACAGCGAAGACCTCCAAGCCCTCTTCCATACCCTGATGGCTCTAACACACACGCTCCCCCACTAACAGACTTTGGATTTCTGCATCAGTCTGCAAGATCTGCAAGAGCTGGACGTTGGGAGTAAGACACGTCCACCCGTTGTACAGCCACTGCGTGTGTTCCTGAGCCTCAAATCCTCCTGTGACCAACGCCTCATCAACGTGCTTAACAAGTTCAAAGTGTGCTGCACCTCATTTTCACTTAAGCCTGGACCCTTCTGCCAGCTTTCCTGAACCAGATCCAATGTACATCATGGGGGGTCTAATCATTTCACCCGGAACGTTGTAAAGGGGGCATTTAGCAGATGCTTTTGTCCAAAGCGACTTACAATCAGTATCATCTTGTGGGGTTCGATATGTGAACAGTTGGAGGAGGAGGGGGATCAAGGGGATCAAACCGCCGACCCTACAGTGAGTGGACGACGAGCTCTGTCCACCCGCTCTACCCACTGAGCTACTGCCGTCGTGTATTCCAACCAGACAGGCTGGCGTGGGGAGGCCTGGGGACCCCCCCCCCCCCCCCCCCCCCAACACGTCCGTCAGTGCAACACCGTTCAGCATTCCTGTCCCGAACACCTGAGTGACACTTTGTGTTTCTGTTTGCCCCCTGGACTCTGCAGCAGCCGGACCCCCCCCCCCCCCCCGGCCGGCCGTGTACCCACCACCACCTGCTGTGCTTCCCCCGGACAGCAGGAGATAGAGCCATGCAAGCCCATTCCGCTGCTGGCCAGCTGCTCCAATGATGTCACTGTTCTCAGGCACAAACTCCACCTTGGCGACCCGTGCTGCCTTTGTATTGTGTGTGTGTGTGTGTGTGTGTGTGTGTGTGTGTGTGGTTGTGTGTGTGTGTGTGTGTATGTGTGCGTGTCTGTGTGTGTGTGTGTGTGTGTGTGTGTGTGTGTGTGTGTGTGTGTGTGTGTGTATGTGTGCGTGTGTGTGTGTGTGTGTGTATGTGTGCGTGTCTGTGTGTGTGTGTGTGTGTGTGTGTGTGTGTGTGTTTAGTGTGTATGTGTAGTGTGTGTGTGTGTAGTGTGTGTATGTGTTGTGTTGTGTGTCTGTGTAGTGTGTGTGTGTAGTGTGTGTATGTGTTGTGTGTCTGTGTGTGTGTGTGTGTGTGTGTATGTGTGTGTGTGTGTGTGTGTGTGTGTGTGTGCATGTGTGTGTGTGTGTATGTGTGCGTGTGTGTGTGTGTGTGTATGTGTGTGTGTGTGTGTGTGTGTGTGTGTATGTGTGCGTGTCTGTGTGTGTGTATGTGTGCGTGTGTGTGTGTGTGTGTGTGTGTGTGTGTGTGTGTCTGTGTGTGCGTGTGTGTGTGTGTGTGTGTATGTGTGCGTGTCTGTGTGTGTGTGTGTGTGTGTGTGTGTGTGTGCATGTCGCGGAAAAGTCTTGCACACTCCCGCCTCTTGTGTGTCTCTCCTTACTCCCAAAATCCAGCCACTGCCAAGTT